>JANHFR010003588.1:66397-80359 GCA_032468015.1 Mimophis mahfalensis
CACGCATCTTCAAACTGTCAAGGTTGAGAAACACTGTTATAGAATCTTAATTTCCCATTTTTATTCCTTATTTATCCACTATGTGCATTTATATTCCTTGATCTGCATAACTATATCCAGCACTGAGAATGCAATAAAATTGAACATGGAGATTTCAATACGCTAAGATAAAAAAAATCTGGGACAGTAAGTACTAAATGAACAATACATCAGTATGATAAATGCTTCCTTTGTTTCTCTGTGTGACTCTATGACACTGACTGAAAATAGCTGAACAGCTCAATCTGGATCTAATGCATAGTTTTTCTACTTCAAAATAATTCTAGTGAATTTTAAGCAGAGGTCTTTTCATTTTCATATATGAAATATCCTACAACTTTATTGTAAAACCCTAATTTGATTGTAATGTGTATTTGTTTCCTTTTTCATCCCCACACTTAGCAATATTTATAGATGGCACATGAATACATACACATTTAAATTTTCATATTTTTCTGAAGTCTAGCTTTTCTGTCATGATGTAATTTGTTGCTGAGTGGTTTGTCCTAACTTGCTACAGTATGCAATTTAATACAGATGCAGCTCTGATAGAATTCAGTTGATGGCTATTTGCTCCGTAAGAGATAATGCTTCAAATCTATAATGGGTTGCTGAAGTATAATAGTAGTATAATTAATCTGCATGGGCCTTTCACTTTAGTATATAATATCAACCCAATGGAAAGGGTTAAAAATGGAATCCATCAATATCTGTTTCCACATGCAAGTCATCAAGGAAATATATCCCAAAAAATAAAATAATATGTAAACTCACCAACATATTCCAATTACAGAAAAATATGGAGTCTGGGATAAATAGTATTTCTGTTAGTGATAGCTGATACCAAAATCATATAGATATGGGCAGAATCAGCTGTTGTTGATCTCCTGTCTACGAAGGCCGTGAAATTCTTACCTAGTTCCATGTGGGAATGTCATCTTAAGCTTCCCATGATAGATATTTTGTATTTAGTAATTTTATTCCTGGGTATAATTGCAGGGAGTCCCTCCATTCTCCATCAATGAGTTGCACAAATCCAGCTAGAACACATAATTATTTTTATAGAAATGTTTTCCCCCCCATTAGCTGGCTACTTAATTGTCAGTTTGAAATGATAAGAAATCATTGTGAACAGGCTTGAAATTGAATGCATTATGTCCCTCTCAAAATTCTGAAAAAGTGTTCCTGTTTAGAAGGGATTTCCTCTTCTTTCCAGTCTCTTTACTTCCCCCCACTAATTCTTTCTGCTTTTAGTTCCTTCGGTCTAATCCCATCTGCCTTCTCTCTTTTCTGTCCCTTGAACCCATTGTTATTCAGCAGCAGGACCTTGGACGAATTACAGCACCCAGGGTACTAGTTGCCTAGTCTCTCCGGCCACAGGTCCTTGTTCTAGTTTTCCTTCTTCCATCAGCACCATCCCTTTCCCTTCCCTTCGGTCATAAGAGATGACAGAACCAGAGGTACGCTATGCTAGCGCTCACTAACTCACTACATTTTCGCTTCATGCTCAGTACAGGAGCTCTGTTTTAAGCACGCTGAACCCCCCTCTCTGTCCGGCTGGCCATGGCTGCTTTTCTTTAGTTTTGCTTTGCAGCACCATATTGTGATGTGAGCGGTGAAGTGTGGTCCCAGCTACCATCGGCTATGGAGTATGTTTGGAGAAGTTCATACGTGGGACGCAGTGACCGCTGTCCTATGTTACTTTTCCTTCCAGAGCATTTGTGTATCTCAGCAACTTGCTATACCCTGTACCTTTGGTCCATCGTGTTGCCATTGTCAGCGAGAAGGGGGAAGTTAAAGGATTCCTGCGGGTAGCAGTTCAGGCCATTTCAGGTAAGAGGGGGGTAAACATAATGAAGGAGGTGCTGGTCCTTCTTCTGGTGAGCAACTTCCAAAAAAAAAAAAAAATCTGTGGGGAAAGATCCTCTTGTATATTTGATTTATATCCCATCTTTTACTCCAAAGAATAGTCTTTTCTAAGTAGTTAAAATGAAATACTAGGGAGCATCATAGGGGAAAATGCTTTAACAAAACATTTATTGCTAGGAATCCCGGAGAGCATTTATTGCTAGGAATCCCGGAGAGCAAAAGTTAAAAGTGTTTCAACTGATTTATAAGAACATATTTAACCAAACCAGTTAAGGAGCCATTGTAATGTATGAACATGCTAACCTTAGGCAATATTGAAGCAACGAAGATAGGATTACCAGATATCTGAACAAGCAAAGAAAGACAGGACAAGGAGGGCAAATGATAGGAAATTGTTTGACTTTCTTGACAAAAAATTCAACGAAAAACTGCAAAAAAAAAAAAAAAGTACTTAGCCCTATATGTATTTGAAATTACTTTTTACAACATCAGAAAGACTAGTTTTTCAATTACAGAAACTATGCCAGAACCAATTGACAGGCAAAAGCCTTTAGTGTGCAGCTGATTAAGTTCTTGTCAGTTTCAGCCAGCAGCACAAGGAGATGAGAAAGAGGTTACTAATCAGTTAAGATCATAGAGTAGAGCATATTAACTTGTAATTAGCACTTATGAAAGTGCTGCACTGCTGGGAGAAAACCTGATCAAGAAGAGTTTGTTAGATACCTAAAAGACCGAATAATGTATGAAGCTCTTGGTAAGGATTTATGGCAAGCTAGGTGTCCTTTTTAAATGGCATCCACAGTGGACATTACAACTGGATGCAGACCGGTGAAGTTCTCTGGAGCAAGAAGAAACTGAGATAACCCTTTGTGCTCTGTTCAGGTGCTCGTTGTAGTAGATTACAGGACAGAAGTTTTTATGATTGACTTCTAGTTGAACAGCTGGGAATAGGACTTCCATCTTAGCTTACAGTTATAACACAGACCTTTTTACAGGCAAAAAGTTTGACCAAACCTCATCTCTTAATTACCTTTGGAAGTATTTTTTTACTTGTTTTGAAATATTAAAAACCTTTGAAATGACAAGAATTATTGAATTCAGTGGATGAGTTTCCTTCTCCTTTGCAAAAGAAATTTAACATATAAGTTTAAGGATTTAGAAAAACAATACTGTTTTAAAATAAAGAACAAAGAAAGTTCCAAGTGATTATTTTGGAAAGTTAAAAGCAAATTTAGGATCTGAATGATTTTGAAATTAGAATTTGTAATTAAATATAATGATCCTTCCTGTGGGAAACTGACTGTTTTAGTTTACTGGAATGGTAACACGATTAGAAGGAACTTTGAATGTTGGACATTAGAGGAAACTGGAGAAAATTAAAGATTACTTAAAAAAGAACACACAGACACATGGAAAATGGAACAAAATGGAGCAAAATATTTAAACAACAATAAAATACTTTTGTGGAGAGTAATTTGGATAATTCTTTTTTACTGGATTTATAAAAATGATCTCTTAAAGCTTTTAAGTGTTTAATCATGAGACAAAGAGAAGATCAAAAGAAATCAAGCTCAAGGACATTACGGTATTTTAAGAGATTAAAACCTGAAATTGTTTAAAGCAAGGAAAAGGGATACAGAGTCAGCTTATTTGATCATGAGTAAAATAGTTATTGTCAGACATGAACAACCCACATTTACTATTTATTATGTTCTGCCTATAATACAGGAATATTCCCAGTCTGGCATCTCTCCCTTGGGAACAATTAGAAAAGGAACCAAGGAATTCAGAGAGGACTGATTCTGGACCTTTTACAGTTGCACACTGACTCTAGAATTAGCTTTGTACTCATCCCTTCTTCCTGCCAGACTGGATGCTTCCCAACAGTTTTGTAGTTATTTTGGATAGACTTTAATGGACTTTTGTTGACCAAGAATGAATGACAAGGCCATAATGTTTTGGTAAAAGTTACAAGATGAATAAAGAAAGAAGAGTGCATTTGTTATGTTACCAAGAGTTAGTGATATTTTGCTTGATCTTGGTGATAAAGGAGAAAGTTACTTCTTTATTTTTTTTTCCCTTTCCCCCATTTTTCTTTTTTCCTGCACTTTCTATATTTTATGTGTGCAGTAAATTTTGCAGTTTGTATCAGTTTTTACTTTTTCAACTGAAATATTAATAAAATTATTTTTTTAAAAAGTTGGGCAATATTTCATTTAATTCTGCCTGCTGGATGGAGGACACAAAGACAAAGAAAAAAAAGGAATATCCCCTTTCTGCCAGGCTTCTGGTAATCCTCATGGGCAATTTTAATATTTATATGAATACAGGGAGTATATTGGGAGAGAAAATTGCTTTCTTCTGCTCAGCTATGTTGTATGACACTGGGGGAAAAACCCTGTCAACATTGACATCTAGACCATCCTCTAAAGAAATGAGCCTTGGAAGGACCAGTAACAGGTGTGGCATGAGCCATAGAAAGTTGAAAGCACGGGAAAGTCGGGAATGGGTGGTCCAGCATAGTGTAAACATGGTGCAAACACAGGAAGGCCAGGGGGTCTTACCCAAAGTAACATGCAACCTTCCCTGCCAGTTTCTCCATTGACTTTGCTTGTGGGAAGCAGGCAGAGAAGATGGCATATGGTGACCCTGTTTAGGACAAAGATTACTATTGTAAACTAGCTCTCGGTGGATTATTCTGATGCTAAATTGGTTGTCATGAAAAAATGTGTGATAGAACTCCATGAAGAATGGGGATGGAATAGACCCCAGCCTTAGTACTGTTACATATGCAATTTTTCAAGTGCACAGATCAATGTGTGTGTATCTCTCTACCTATCTATCTATCTATCTATCTATCTATCTATCTATCTATCTATCTATCTATCTCGGGAGGGTAATACAATAAAATATTTTTTATAATTTCATGTTATATGGTTTCTTTATTGCTCCTAATGATGCTATGTTAGAGGCATCATATTGTGTTTTTTTCACTTCACTACATCCATGTTCTAGTTTAAATCCACATTATTCATTGTCTAAAAAGTTCAGTCTCCTTCATCAAGAAATGAGATTATTTAATTCTTCTGCAGTTTAAATTTTTCAATTGATGGGAGTCATTTTTTGAAAGTTTATTACAGTTTGTGTTACAGATTATGGAAGCTCATCTTTGATATTATTATAGTTATTGAATTTACTCTCAAGTATTCCTTTGCTAGTACATCAGCTACAGATTTTAGATTTGCCTTTTATAAACAGTTTAATGAAACAAAATATGTAAAATAAGTAGCTTAATTAAACATTTATATTTTAAACCTATTATGGACAAATACACAATTCCATGGTTCTTGAAGCCTAGTAAGAATATTTGGATGATTCAAGCTGCATGTTGGTTGGGAAATTCTGGAAGATGAAGTCCACATCTTAAAGTTCCAAATTTGAAAAACACTGATCTAGATAATTAATTAACCAGAGCCAATTTTTTTATACTTGCTTCATCAAATACCAGGTTTTTATCATTTCTTTGAACAATAACCATGAGCTGTCTTCTTCTGAGATATTTGAAAATAAAATAAACATTTTTAGGAAACTTCTATAGCTTCCAGCTGATTGGAAAATGTGAATTTTGCTCACTGCGCATAGACCCTACTTTAAGATGGGCAGCTATACACATTGAATGAATAAACTTTCATTTACTTATTATACTCTCTTGCCATAATCCTGTTTTCAGCTGATGAAGAAGCACCAGATTATGGCTCAGGAGTGCGACAGTCAGGAACAGCTAAAATATCCTTCGATGATCAGCACTTTGAGAAGGTATGCTGTGAAAACCAGGACTACATGAGAATTATTTCAGTGGGGTTGATTTCATGACGATATTTGTCTCATACCTAATCAATTATTAGCAGGTTTCTTATATAGATTTTAAATAATTTATACACACAGGACTTTGGAAAGATGGGATATGTCACAACCTGATACTGTTGCTAGATGTCTGGAATATGTACTGTTAAAACTTCCTCAGCAACAGCTCTGTGTTTACATTTCTTTACATGTACTGAGATTAAAAACCTAAACACAGATTCTTCCTGTCTCTGGGTTAACTGAAAACAGACATTAACAACTTTCAGGTTCTAGATTTCGTTGGTCTGGTGTTTGAGAAGATGAGTTTATATTCCATTTTATGGGTACTATTCAAAAGCATACGACATTTTTATTCATTCATGTTGACCACCGTGCACCCCTTGAAGAAGAAAATAGGATATCAATAAAATTAATAATAAATGTAAATGCAACAGTCTTTGCATGCCCTTCTTTTCTTTTTTTAGCTTCTGCCTGTTTTCTTTTTGAGCTTCTCCATACTTTGTTGTGATGCAATTGTTTAAAAAGAAGAGAGAAACTGTTTTATTGCCGGAGACAATAATATTGATGCTTTTCTTCATAGTTCCAGTCTGAATCCTGCCCTGCAGTGGGAATGTCTCGCTCTGGAACATCACAAGAGGAGCTGCGCATAGTAGAAGGACAGGGACAAATTACTGATATAGGGCCATCGGCAGATGAAGTCAACAACAACACTTGTGCAGGTTAAAAAAACCTTCCTGTTTTGGGATGAGGGAAGAAACTTTTAAACAGCAATAAAATCACATTGGACCATCTTATAAGGAAAATGTAAAATGTTACATTGTCAGATATATTTGTATAATGCCGATGCAGTCAAAAGACTAGGCTGAGAAATGAAATAGGCTTACATATTGGACAAACTGTCAGTATTTTAAAATGCTAATACAATGAAAATGAATTTAATGGGAATACAGCTAAATTAATGAGTTTAAAGTTTAAGCTTCCACAAAATAGGCAATGTTCAGTGTTTAGATTACTGCAGAGTGCTTTATATGAGACTGTCCATGTAGACCAGGGGTGTCAAACTAGATTTCATCAAGGGATGTATCAGGGTTGTGTTTGATCTTGGGGGGGCGGCGGGATGGTAGTTGGCATATGTGGCCAGGGGGGCTGGCTCTCATCGAGGTTCCGTTTTTTACTACGATGGCCTCCTGCTGCCTCCCCAGGCCTCTGTTTTCACTGGCAGAGGGCTGCAGGAGGCTGTTGCAGCTGAAAACTGAGCCCAGGTGCACCTTGTGCGGCCTCCCTAAGCTCCGCTTTCACTGGCAAAGGCACAGCGGGATGCTCCTTTGCTGTTTCCAGGGCAGCCCCATGGGCCAGATTTAAGCACCCTGCGGGTCGGATCTGGCCCCCGGGCCTTGAGTTTGACACCTCTGACATCAGAAACTTCAGCCACAGTTAGTTACTTTCTGATGTGTGGTTTTTAGACCATATTATCAGCTATACTGCGTCATTCCCCAGATTTCTGGTAAATGGCAAATTGATTGTTATAACTTTCTTTGATGAAGCTTTTCCTCAAATATGTATAGTTGATTTTCTTCTTAGTTGTACATATGAAACACGGACAGGTAAAATATGAAACTTTATAATTGAGAAGAAAGTGTTTACAATTGCTATTACGTTTTTTTAGCCACTCCAGAAGATATTCTCCTGGAGAGTTCAGAGAAATCCACAGTTGATGGACCTTTTGAGGCAGCTTTGGAGCACTTGAAATTGGGCAGCATTTTCACATTCAGAGTTACTGTTCTACAGGCTTCCAGCATCTCAGCAGAATATGCGGACATCTTCTGCCAATTTAAGTGAGATACGATTTCTATTCCACCATTTGCTATCTAGGCAGTTTAGTTAAATTTAGAAGACTGTGATCACTCTTTGTCATTGATCCACTCTTTTTACACGGAGATCCTGGCTTGAGAGAATTAATCAAAATGATTTTAACATTAAAAATTTGAGGGATGGAGGCTAGAATATAAGTGCATTTAAAAGGTTCTCACTGAGAATAAATAGATGAAAGAAGCTTAATAGCCTAAAGATATCAATTATGAGAGAATGTGGAAATACTGAAGAACCCTACAAGATGAGACAAAAAAATATCATTTCCTAAGCTTTCCATGTATTGTCATGTCTCTGAACTGAAAAATTCAAATGGAGAGTAGACCATACCATTTAGGAAGCCTGATGATGACCAACAGACTGCAGTTGAACTTGTGTTTGCAGTTTGAATGTACATGTGCATACACCCAGCCCATGTATGTATATGCTGTTGAAATGAATGTATTCAAGCGTGGTAATAACAGCTCTTTTTTCCCCACAGCTTTATTCACCGCCATGATGAAGCCTTCTCTACCGAGCCCTTGAAGAACACTGGTCGAGGCCCACCTCTTGGCTTTTATCATGTTCAAAATGTTAGTGCAATTTTCTGCTTCGTGTTGTTAATTTTGCATATTTTGCATTACTACTAAAATTGTACAAGTCTTTTAAAGACTGGCAGGAAATTAAATCCAGCTTTCTGCTTACTAGCTAACACTGGTTTTAATGATTTCTATGTATATTACAATACTATTGCTAGTTTCAAGACAAGAGTATTTTGTTTCTAGATCACCATGAAAGGGGAAAATGTATGGTAATTTTTTTTTTTTTACAATTATGTCCTCGACCTAATTAGTGATATTTTATGCCTTGCTTTGTTGATTTCATTTCTGGAAAGACCACTGATGAAGAAATAAGGGCCTAGAATGCCAGAAAATTAATGAAGATAATGACATATATTAACATTGAAGTTGTAAGTTTTGCTTCTGTGAATGAACATTTTAGATCTTCCAGCAAGTTTTACCCAGCTTAATAATTTGGCCATTTTAAATTGAATATCTTGTTGTATAAAATAAGCATTTTTATCCTTTTCTTTTCTGTCTTACAGATTGCAGTTGAAGTCACTAAATCCTTTATAGAATACATTAAAAGCCAGCCAATTGTCTTTGAGGTGTTCGGCCATTATCAGCAGTATCCTTTCCCCCCTCTCTGCAAGGATGTACTCAGGTAAATTATCATCCATGAACTTTCACTACCTTTGGCTTGTCTGCTTCTTTATAAGAAGTGGAACTTGCCCTATGAAGCACTGAAATGTTTGCCTGATTTTCAGCAACAGTTTAACTTTTGCAAAGCTGCTACAGTGCAGTTTGTGCCATTATAAAACAAATAAAACATGTCCTAGCATGTTTGAGGAATCATATAAAGAGACAGAACACTGCTGTATTATATTTAGATAAACCAACCCGGCTAGTCAACTGAGCAACCATTACCAGATATAAACACTAAATTTTTGTTATTTCAAATTCTTACACATATAAAAATTGTGATACTGTTTTATGCTATATGTTCAGTATTTGACCAAGCACAAACACATTTTTGAAAATTTGTAAGACTTATCCAATAGGTCTGTCCTGAGTGATTACAGTTTTTTAATAGCATTCATTTTAATTAGTTACGCCTTTTTTTATAGCCCCCTAAGACCATCTCGCCGCCATTTTCCTCGTGTCATGCCATTATCAAAACCAGGTAAGAGAGAACGTATTGTTTAATTTGAGCATTAATGAACATTTCAGGTTTTTAGACATTTAGAACAAAAAATATTAGTGATTAATAACTGTTATTTGGAAAAGCTGTCCCAAATCTTTGTAGAAGTTAGTATTGTGTTGCCTTCAGTTGATGGTGAATTGAAATAACAGATATCCTGCCCAAATTTTCATAAGGAATAGTTGTAGCAGAGGATTATCTGGGTATCATCTCTGGTTGCACCTTTCCCAAACATACATTTAAACCAGCGGTTCCCAACCTTTGCTGCTTGGCAGCCTGGTAGAAGGGAAGAGAGGAACCAAGCCATGTGAGTGGTGGGCTGGCACACATGCATGCAGCTCAATTTGTGCAAGCTGCTGGCCAGCATACATGTGCATACACTTGCAGCTTAATTTGTGCAAATTGAGCTGCATGCGTGCATGCACACTGGCCTGCTGCTTATGTAATTCAAGCTACGTTTGTGTGCCAGCCTGCCACTTGCATGGCCTGGTTGCAAATAGGCCATGCCCTATTGGCCTATGCATTGAGCCATGGCCAGGGGGTTTGTGGCTCCTGGTCTAAATGGTAAAATGTCAGCATGACCCAATTTTCAGCTTTTAACCAACTTCTCCCTTGAATTGAACACTTGCCTGGTTGGAAAGACAGGATATCAACTGAATAAATAAAAAAATGTCATTGGTGAGGGACACAGAACAATGAGGTTTCTCTTATTTAAACAGTTCTGATTTCTAGAGTATAGCTGATCTCCTCAGGATATCTCAATTTTGCAGAATAATTGGAATAATTTTTAGGCACCCATTACAGAAAAGGTGCTCCAAGTGCTCAATAACTGCTTATTTAGTTACATCAAGTAAGCACCACAATGCATGATCCTTATTCTGTTATTGCTATTATTACATCATCATCATCATCATCATCATCATCATCATCATCATTATTATTATTATTATTATTATTATTATTATTATTATTATTATTATTATTATTGCTATTGATGCTCTTAATGGCTTTGGATGTAATATGTTTCCCATTTCTTTGTGTGCCTTGTATATTGCCTTCTATCTTTCATATGAATTTTTTACACCTGGTTCTGGTGAGAAATTGTGCATAGCCTCACAGCCTCATCTGTCTTGCTTCCATGCATTTATGTCCACAGGCCTTCTAGTATCAGCCATTTATCTTTCAGCTTAGCTCTTTAGGCATGATGCAGAAACCCAGCTGTAGTATGAGATAATAGAGTTTCTCAACCTTTATACTTCACTAATTATTCCATTGTATTATAATTTTTGCAGTGCCTGCAACAAAACTGAGTGCCATGACAAGACCCAGCATTGGCCCATGTCAATGCAAGTATGATCTTATGGTCTTCTTTGAGATCTGTGAGCTGGAAGCTAATGGCGAGTAAGTTGCTTTATATGCTTATGAACAAACACGTTTTGCTAACTATAGGAGCCATGATTACCAAGTGAATCACACACCATTGTCATTCTATTTTAGTACATTTGCTGGAAACAATAATTGCCAAACTTTAATTGTAATATAAGTATTTATAGGATAGGTTCAACTTTATTGAAATTTGAATTAGATTGGTTCGATGCAACTGCTTAGCACTTTATATTGAGTCAGATCACTGACTCAGTGTTGTATATGGTGACTTTCCGATATTATTTCAGACAGGAATAAGTGAACACTCCCTATTGAACAGATGCAGACAGTGAACCTCTGGGACTCTGAATGAAAAAACATTCTCATCCTAACTCTAATTGCCCACAAAGCAAGTTAAGAGTGGTATAAAGTCTAATGAGATTGAAAAACTGATGATACAGTACAAGGTATTATCATCAGAGGTAGTGAATTGACTTAGAATTGATGAAGGGCAGGGCTCCTGAGCCATTAACAGTGATGCAAGAAGATACATTACGATACATGTATAGTCTCCAATTACAGTGCTATAAAAATCTTAGTTGGGGCTCCAAATTTTCCCTTTTCTACATGACAATTAATGACCTGATGCAGAATTTTGTAGTATTGCATTTTGCTAAACTTTTCTAAAGAATGGTTAGAGAATCTCTGAGAGAGATCTAATCTGCTATCTAATTATGAGAATTTGTACTTGCAGATGAAAACAACTCATACATGTGCAAATTAACGTACAAAGAATTTGAAACAAGGAACATATATGTGGAATTGATGGGAAAAGATCAGATAAATGCTTTTTAATCATGAATAAATCATCCTGGTGACCTTGTGTCACTTTGTTTGACAACTTATTTTCTCAGAATTGGTTTCTATGGAAACAAGCCACTTTTCTTTTATACATCTTGGAGGCTGTGAAGAATTTTTTTTAAATTAGATTGAATTTTCACACTGTACTTTTCACTATCTTAAGTATATCTGAACAATTCCTGTCACAAAGAGAATACTGTGAAATATCTTATATCTTAATATCAAAGGGTAGAACAGTGCAAAGCACATATTTTTAAAGTCATACAGAAAGAATTGTAACATGAAGTTGTAAAAACAAAGTCCAGTCAAGGCGACCAAATTAATACTGATGTATACTTGCTTACTCGGTGCAATATAAATGAAGATTAATAAAAACATGCATTTAGTAAAGCTTTATTATA
This sequence comes from Mimophis mahfalensis, assembly GCA_032468015.1. Classification (NCBI taxonomy): domain Eukaryota; kingdom Metazoa; phylum Chordata; class Lepidosauria; order Squamata; genus Mimophis; species Mimophis mahfalensis. Next base: position 78,406 of record JANHFR010003588.1, read on the forward strand.
GTACAATGCTCATCATTCTAGGCCAATGTTTCTCAATCTTGGCTATTTCTAGAATTCTCCGGTCAGTCCATACTCTAAAAGTTGCCACGATTGAGAAACATTGCTCTAGCAAGTGTGGATATCTGATTAGGGTGTGATGCTAGGGAACTCAAGATCCCCAAAAATCTTGAAAGCACAAGGTTGGAGAAAATGCTGCCTATTTAAGTCTCAATGAAATGATTTTTTCTAGCTATATCCCAGCCGTTGTGGATCATCGCGGGGGGATGCCTTGCCATGGGACTTTCCTATTGCATCAGGTATTTCCTGTATTCTTCTTACCAATTCCTAACCCTAACCCTATTCTAAGGTAACAATAATATCATTTTTATTCTAGAAAATGAATTGTTAAATACAATGTTTAGCGAATGGGAAGCTTTGAAGAATACGGGACTCAGAGCATTTAAAAACATTTTTGGTGTGTTCATTGAATAATCCTTCATATGTCCCACCTGAATGGGAAAACAGGATAGTGTTCACCAATTAGGTAGAATCTTTTTGGATTCTATCATCCAGGGCTGTCACGTTTCAAGTATTAAAATCTGGGAAAGGCGTGCCCCCCACGCGCCCCCACCCCGCGCGCATGTGTGGCAGGATTGCCGAAGCCCTCTGCATGCTGAGAGGAAGGGAGGAAATCCCTGAAAGGTTTCGCTCCACTTTGAAGGGTAGCGAAGGAGGAGGTTTCCTCCCCTTCCTCTCAGCGCGCTCTCCACTTGGGATCCTGGCGTGGGGATTGGCGCAGAGCAGTGGGGATGTGCCCCGCCTCTGCTGCCTCTTTCTTCCTCCGGCTGCCGCAGCTCCGCCCCCCCCCCAAGCTGGAGAGGAGCCGAAGGTGCAGGGCAACCTGGGGAGCAACTGGCGCCCTTGCATGGACCCAGCACGGCCGGGGGAGAGCGGGAAGTGGGCTAGTTTGCCGTGGGGGCCGCCTGGCTTGTCTAGCCTGGCCGGAGCGGGCGTCTCAGGGCAAGGACTGTGGAAGCTCTTCCGTGGCCCAGCTGGATTTTCGCAGAGCAGCGGGTGGAGGAGGAGATGCCTCCTTCAGCCCACCGGGCTTTGCTCGCCCACTGTTTCCCGGCTTCCTGCGGGGAGGATTGCAGCGCTCTGCCCAGGCTTGCTCCGCCTTGGGTTCCGGGAAGGGCCTGGCGAAGGGCCGGCAGCGCTTGGCTGAGCGGGGCCAGGGAGGAGCCTGGCGCACCTGGGCGGCTAGGATGCCTGGGAGCGGTGGTGCAGCCATCTCGGTTGCCACCTGCCAGGGGGAAGCCTGCCCGCTGCTGCCGCCGAATCCAGAGGAGGAGGAGGAAGCGAGCCAGGCTCCCGGCGGCAGCAGGGGGGCCAGCGGGTGCTGAGCCGTCCTTGTGCGCGGCGCGCCTCTTTTGTCCTGGCTTCAGGAGAGCCTCGTTCCCATGGTGGCAGGCCTGCCGGGTGGGCCACATATCTGCAGGGGCGGCACCCAGTGAGTGGCACTGGGCCTGGCTGGACCGGCTTCTCTCCGCAGCAGAGGCAGGCAGCGGAAGCTCTGTGCCCAGGCCCGGCTGCAAGCTGGGGGAGGAAGAGAAGGCGCCGAAGAAGCCGCCGCCGGCGGAGGAGGAGGAGGCACCGAAGAAGCCGCCGCTCCGCCCACCTGGTGCAGCCAGCCCTGAGCGGCCGGGCACCAGCTCCTTTCCGCACTGCAGCAGAGGCAGGCGGCGATTCTCCCTCCTTCCCTTTGTCTCTCGTCCAGCCCGGCTGGCCTCGCCGAGCAGCTGTGCAGGGTGAGGGTCGCACAGCACTTTGTTCCCGCAGCTGCCCCGCGGGCATCTGCAGCGGCAGCAGCCAGAACCGGGCCGTACTTCTCCCCAGGCCGGAGAGTCTGGGGCTGGGGCAGGGGCAGGGGCAGATCTGCCTCTGCCTTGCTTAGGGAACTGTCCTTAGTGGTGAG
>JANHFR010003588.1:92732-107749 GCA_032468015.1 Mimophis mahfalensis
GCTATATGTTATTGGTGGAGATGGTCAGATGACCTTCACTGTGACTCAGCAATCATGGCCAACAATATTCTGACATAGAATACAGCTAATGCAACAATTCATTCAAGAGTTCTGATATCATTTGTTTGTTTAGAAAATAGGTTTATGAATTCCAGCAAGTCTCTCTCATTTTCATATATATTATACAGACAATGCTTTAGTGTGTGGTTTTTTTAATTATTATTTTCCAAAATCCTTATTTGCTTCCCTGGGTGCTTCCTGACCTCCAGGTGTAGTAGATACCTTGCACTTCAGGTGATGTTCATTGGGCAATCGCTCCAGCAATGATATTGCATTTTCTGTATTTGTACAGTATCTATTTGACTATTTATTTATTTATTTATTTATTTAATTAATTAATTAATTTTATTTATTCAATTTATAGGCCGCCCTTCTCACAAAGACTATGACTTGATGGAAGCCATAAGCAATGGTTTCCAGCCTTGAGAACTGACAATATATATATTTTTGAAAGAATTATGCCTCGAGTCGTAATACGCTTCTACAAACCAGTGTTCTGAAAATCAAAGTTTGATGGCAGCAATGAACTTGTGCAATTTTAATAGGGGAAGGCTGCTAACATCCCATGTTGATTGCCATCTCACTGACTGGACATGGGAATAAACTTAAAAGAGATTGTATCTTAGGGCTTTTCTTTAAAAAAAAAGGCATCAAAGTTGACTCAGACTGTTCAATAAAGGCTAAGGTGACCCGACGTCCCGCTTTTAGCGGGACAGTCCCGCTTTTTAGTTATTTGTCCCATGTCCCGCGGTGTTTTTAAATAGTCCTGACTTTTGGAGCCGATGGGAAAAGGGGCAGAGTGAAAGGGAGGGGCACGGGGCACGTCGCTTTAGATGTAGCCGGCAGCCGCCATTACCACCACCACGAGGAGCGGCTGCTCGTGTTACCATTTCGCTGAGGGCATAGCCAGAGGAAAGCCACCAAAAATGCAACCGCAGCAGGCCTGTCTGTGTATATTTTGCAGAAAACTACAGGAGAAACGGTAACCGTATGATCAATCTGCCCGCTGATCTGGACGGGGAGGGAGCCTCGCCTGCGCTCGCCTCACCCGTGCTGGCTGATCCAGTCATGTTCCCTCTCGGCCGCAGCGACCAGATCGGCCAGTCCAAGGCAAGAGCTTGCATGCCTCGCCCATGCTTGCCTCGCAGGGACTTGCCTTGGGCTGGCCGATCCAGTCGCCTTCCCTGTTGACCACAGAGACTGGATTGGGCAGCCCAAGGCAAGTGCTTGCATGCCTCACCAGTGCTTGCCTCGGGCTGCCCGATCCGGTCGCTGAGTTCCCTCTTGGCCGCAGCGACCGGATCAGGCAGCCCAAGGCAAGCATGGGTGAAGCATGCAAGCACTTGCCTTGGGCTGCCTGATCTGGTCACTGTGGCCGACAGGGAAGGCGACTGGATTGGCCAGCCCAAGGCAAGCGCCAGCGAGGCAAGCACGGGCGAGGCATGCAAGCGCTTGCCTTGGGCTGCCTGATCTGGTCGCTGCGGCCGAAAGGGAAGGCGACTGGATTGGCCAGCCCAAGGCAAGCACGGGCGAGGCAAGCACGGGCGAGGCATGCAAGCACTTGCCTTGGGCTGCCCAATCCGGTCACTGTGACCGACAGGGAAGGCGACTGGATCGGCCAGCCTGAGGCAGGTGCGGGCGAGGCGGGTGCGGGCGAGGTGGGCGCAGGTGAGGTGGGCACGGGCGAGGCGAGCACAAGCAAGGTGAGCGCGGGCAAGGCAGGTGAGGCGAGCGTGGGCGAGGCTCCCTCCCCGTCCGGATCAGCGGGCAGATTGATCATACGGTTACCGTTTCTCCTGGAGTTTTCTGCAAAATATACACGGACAGGCCTGCTGCCTTATGGTGGCTTTCCTCTGGCTACACCCTCAGCGAAATGGTAACACGAGCAGCCCCTCCTCATGGTGGTGGTAATGGCGGCTGCCGGCTACGTCTAAAGCGACTTGCCCGTGCCCCGCCCTTTCAGTCCGCCTCTTTTCCCATCGGCTCCAAAAGTCGGGACTATTTAAAAACACCGTGGGACATGGGACAAATAACTAAAAAGCGGGACTGTCCCGCTAAAAGCGGGACGTCTGGTCACCTTACCCAAGGTCAAAGTCAAGAGAGGAATTAACCTAGAATTGTTACATTTCCATAAACAGTCCAAGTCCTGCCCCTCTTGAATTCAATTAACTCTAGCATCAGTTTAGTACTGATCATTAGTTGACTAAAATCTTGTGTATTAGTCAACTTAACTGGAGCTTAATGTATGGTCCTGGTTCTTCAGGCTTGACAGTATAATAAAATGATACTCTCATTTCAGATGGAGAACTGCACCCAACCTGCTGTCATCACCAAAGATTTTTGTATGGTCTTTTACTCCAGAGATGCCAAACTCCCTGCTTCTCGGTCAATCCGCAATCTTTTTGGAAGTGGAAGCCTTCGAGCTTCAGAAAGGTAAGAAAGGCCAGAAGGCAAGCACATCGTATTAGGATAAAGAATATACTCCTGATCAACTGATAGGGAAGCTGTAGGTGTATTTCTTTGTAGACATTAACTGTGTTATGTTCACTATCTTAACTCAGGGCTGTTAGGCTTCATATAAAATTTTCAGCTTAACATTAAAATTCTCTAAAAAACAGAGTTTGGTCCGCTCATCTTGAAAGACAAGGTGGAGTAAATATCCCATATTCATAAGAATGGTTTATCTTCTATTAGCTTGTTCTGTTTTTCACTTTGTGCTACAGTAACCGTGTGACTGGGGTCTATGAGCTCAGCCTCTGCCGAGTTGCTGATGCTGGCAGTCCAGGTAAGAAGTTTTTTTCTTTCTGAAAGGGTCTCTGCGAGATTTTGGGCTTATACTTAAGTAAGAGGGATACACCTTTAGAAGGCATTGTTGCTATAACTTACACAATATGAATGTGTTGTGTGTGCTTATGGAACACAGCTATGCTGAATAAAGATTTCCTCTGTAGGTATGCAAAGGAGACGAAGGCGTGTGCTGGATACCTCCGTGGCCTACGTACGAGGAGAAGAGAATTTAGCTGGGTGGCGACCCCGTAGTGATAGTCTCATCTTGGATCATCAGTGGGAACTGGAAAAACTGAGTCTTCTACAAGAAGTAAGACTAGCCTGAGGCCTGATAACTTCCAGTTTCACATCAACTTAGTCCTGCCCAACTAATGGGCCGGGTGACAAGAGTAGATTGATGTAGAGTAAAATACTTAAAATACTGTTCCCCATCTTGGATGCCCTTTAGATGTATGAATTCTAATTCCCACAATTCTCCACCTGGCACGGCCATTTCTGATAATGGAAGGTATCAGTAGCAAACTCACCTTTCTTTCCATAGGTTGAAAAAACAAGACATTATCTGCTCTTGCGTGAGAAGCTGGAGACAACTCAACGCTTAGGTCTGGATTCCTTGTCCTCAAGCTCCAGTGAAGATTCTGATTCCCGTAGCACATCTTATGTCTCATCTCCAATCTCTGCAGATGGTACCCCAGAAGGGAGGCCTTTACCTCTTGATATTCCTAGTGAGAGACAGAAAGAACTTGCAGTCAAGGTATAAAATAATGGAATGTGCCTATCAGCTGGGACAGGGCTGGAGAAGTTGGCTTTGTATTTGTAGTAGTGCTCACTTAATTACTTGTCAAATGGTTTAATGACCATTCAAAGTTTTGACAGTCTTGAGAGTCTCAGAAAGAGTGTTTGACAACCTGTAAAGCACTTTTGACTGTTGTAAAACGACATGCTGTAAGGCATTTGTCATCTTCTATTTACAACCAGTTGCAGCATCCCATGGTCATGTGACCATGATTTGCCATTTTTGGGGGGTCATTTTCTGATAGAAAATGGCAAAAAAAAAAAAGGCCCGTTGTAGATGCTGGATTTGCCTAATGACCACATGGTTTACTTAATGGCAGTGGTGACTCACTTTATGATTGTTATAAATGCAAAATCAAGTCCTGTCATGTGGCGATCCTCTAACAACCACCCAATTGTGATGGTATATAGAGGATTACCCATATAGTTACCATAACTTTTGTTCTCATCAGAATCAAAACTCATTTTTGTCTTTCTCCAATTTTTTTGCAGTGCTTGCGCCTTCTTACACACACTTTCAACAGAGAGTACAGCCATAGCCATGTGTGTGTTAGTGCAAGTGAGAGCAAGGTAAAATACCTTTTGTACCTTCATGCCTATTTATTACTCTTATTAACACACACACACACACACATATTTTAAAACCTAATCCATTTCAGAATTGACTCCCAGAGTACTGAATAGAGCTAATACATTTAGCTCGGGATACATAGGATTTTGGAACAAAAAAGAGATTTTATAATTTGTTTGTTTGTTTGTTTGTTTAATTTATATACCACCCTATTCCTACTGGACTCAGGGCGGTGTACAGGGCATTAAAAATGGAAAATACAAAAGTTAAAAGAATTAAATAAACATGCCCTAACAAACAAAGTAAAAAACCCTCAATCCAGATTAACCTATATACAGTAAAATATCAAATTCTGATAATTGTGAAATGATGAAATCCCACCGTATCTGAAATGTTCTCATCCTTGTGTTGTGGAACAAAGTGCACATTGCCCTAAAGGGCTTATTCTAACTTCATTCTGATGTCCTAAACTTTTCTCTTTTACTGCACGTATTCCCTTTAGAAGAATAAATGATAAATGAGCATAATTTGTAGACATTAGAGTGCCTGTTTTCTAAGAAGGCCCTGAATATGTAGTTGCAAAAGAGCTGAAGCATGCAACCAAGATTTGGAGATATTTGTTTTCAGACAAGCATATCCAGTGACAGATTCTTTTTATACCCAGCTATCTGAAATGTCAGTCACTCTGCTGAGAGATCCCTCCTTGTCAGGCCTTGGTAGTGCAACTTTGACCCCCTCCTCAACCTGTCCATCCCTGATCGAAGGCCATTATAGTACTACAGAAGCCAGGTAAGAAAGGTGGCAAGGCTAAAAATGTCCGGTTTGTTTACGTATCAAAGGTACATAGTTTTACTATGAAAAACAAAGGCCGTTGATCAAAAAGTAATTGAAATTATAAACCTGCTTTTTCTCTGCAGAACTCTCCAGCTTCCTTCCAGGGTAGAAAGTCCTGAAATTGAGCTCACCATCGAAGGAGAGAAGAAAAAATCCCCTGTTTGCGGCCCTGAGGATGATAAGGAAATCCATCGTCTGCTGGTTCCTGATATTCAAGAGATTCGGGTCAGGTAAAAACTATGGGCAAGTGGGACAATTAGTTACTTGGCTAAAACTGTGAATTTTATTCCAATCATTATGAGCTGGACCAGTTTATCAGAGGAATCATCTCATTCCAATTATATTGACCCATCCCAACCATCAGTCTTCCAGATAATGCCAGGGACCACAAAATTGCTCCATAGGGTTGATTGTTGAGCACACAGTGTGAAGTTTGTATGTAAATACTAAGCGGGATGCCAATGTGTCTCCTCTACAGCCCTATTGTCTCTAGAAAAGGCTACCTACACTTTCTGGAACCCCATACAAATGGGTGGGTGAAGCGCTACGTGGTTGTGAGACGTCCCTATGTCTACATCTACAACAACGACAAAGATTCTGTGGAGAGAGCAGTCCTCAATCTCTCATCAGCTCAGGTGGAATACAGTGAAGACCAGCAGGCAATGCTAAAAGTAAGAGTAAACCTTGTTCAAAACAGTGTCCCCACAACAGGTTGCTTTCTTTACTTCCTTTTCTAGGAAATACTATGGTAAGGTTGGTTTTGGCATCACTGTAAATAGGAACTAGGTTTAAGTCAGAAAATCACTACGGCCAAGATAATTAGACTGTCCGATAAACATGCGGGTAAAGTGATAGCAACCACTTTAAGAGCCAGTTTGGCCTAGAGCAGTGGTGCCGAACCTATGGCACATGTGCCAGAGGTGGCACTCAGGGCCCTCTCTGTGAGCATGCATGCCGTTGCTCCAGCCCAGCTCTGTCTTGTTTCTTCATCACATTTCTTGCCATCGTTTGCAGGGAAACCAAAGTTTGTTGGACTAAAAAAAAAGTTCACTCAATCAATTCCAACTTCTTGCAAAAGAAAAAGATATCACAAAGTTGGAATTGAGTGAACTTATTTTTTAGTCCCACAAACTTTTGTTTCCCTGCACATGATGGCAAGAAACGTGACAGAAAAATGTGACAGAGCTGGAAATCAGGTAGGCAAAGAAATGGTTTGGGCGGGTGTCGGCAACCTGCGGCTTCAGAGCCGCATGCAGCTCCTTCATCCCTTTGCTGCAGCTCCCTGTCGTGGCAGAGGATGAAAGAGCTGTTTCCTTGTCATGGTGGTGGCAATGGCCGGAACCTTAGTGCAGGAGAGAAGTACCCCAGCACTTGCCTTTGCGCGAAACAGCATTCCACTTTTGTCATGGTACATTTGCTGCTGCTGCCTCCATGGCCTGCTCACTGCTCTCGCAGGACCTTGTGCAGCACAGTGAAAATTAGCATGCTTCACAATGGGGGAGACGTAATGGGGGAGATGTGGTGCCCTCCTCCTGGAACCCATTACAATACAGAGCCACAATGTGACCCTGCATCGTTGTCAGCTCGCTCTCGCCTCCTGGATGCCAGTTGCTTTTCTTGCAGAGCTGCTGGTGTTGTGATGCCCTGCCGGCCAGCTGGTCTTTGACTCTCTGCTAACCAGCTGATTGTCAGCATGCTGCCCCTGAGCTCATTGGTCTCTGGATGTCAGATTCCTGCCACCCACGGGGGGGGGGGCGGAGGGGGGGAGAGACAGAGAAACACAGGCAGAGAGAGGGGGAGGGAGAGAAAGAGAGAGGGAGGGAAAGAGAAACAGGCAAGCAGAGATAGAAAGAGGAAGGGGAAAGAGTGAGGGAAAGAAACAGAGAGGGAGGGAAAGGGGGAAAGGAGGAAAGGGTGGAAAAAAGAAAGGATATTACAAAAGTTTTTTATTGTTGCTAAACGTAATGTTTCAAAAGCAGAAAAAAAATGAAGGGGCATAAAAGTGCATTTATCACTTTTTTCTTAGTACAATTAGCTGAACTCTGCCTTGTTCATTATTATTTTAGGTAGTAAAACCTCAGTATTCAGGTTAAATTGCCGTGTTGGCACTTTGTAAGTGGGTTTTGGGAAGCAGTTTGGGCACTTGGTCTCTAAAAGTTTCACCATCACTGGCTGAGAGGTTAAGCCACCAGGTTAGAAGGCGGGAGAATGTGATCCTTAGCCATGAGAACAGATTGGGTGACCTTGGGCTAGGTATTCTTACTCCCATCACAGGGTAGTTGTTGTGAGGAAAATAAGAAAAGGAGGTGTGTTGGATATCTTCACTGCCTTAAGTTATTTATAAAATCTATATTTATAATAAATGTATCAATAAATAATGTAACGTGTAGTCATTATAGTTGCAATCACTATAAAGTCACATGGCTTTATTTCTGTAACGTGTAGTCATTATAGTTGCAGTCACTATATATTGCAGTCATCTTGTTCTAACTAGAAACTTTTTACTTGGTTTAGACCCCTAACACCTTTGCAGTGTGCACTGAACATCGTGGAATTCTGCTGCAAGCAAGCAATGATAAGGACATGCATGATTGGCTGTATGCATTTAACCCTCTCCTGGCTGGATCAATAAGGTAACTGAATGCCTTAAAAGACTCCTCTTTAGAATGACTTTCCAAAGAGGTCTTCTTTGGAATGTCTTGTACAAACAACTCCCATTAGATTTGCTGGATAGCTGGTGTAAATTTGGAAGAAACCAATTGAAAAAGGCTCTTCTAGAAGAAGAGTAAACTAGTTCATTCATACTACTGATACAGATGTGCAACCTTTGATTTGAGATTCCTGCACTTGGGTGGAAGTCTGAAGCATAATTCCTCTTCTTTTTTTTTCAAGCCTTTACATTTGTTCTATCTTGTCTTCTCCAACAGATCCAAATTGTCAAGACGAACAACAACCCAGGCAAGAATTTAACTTAAAAGAGCTGCCCTCCTCAAAAAACAAAACAAAACAAAACAGAAAAGTGAAATAATGGGTGCTGTTGGAAGATCCCCATCTGAAATTTGGATTTTTTCCTGTCATTCATCTCCTCAGATGCCTGTGCCACAGACTGATCCATCATGAGTTACAGCTTCATTGGGCAAACGCATTTCCCTTGTTAATTTTGAAAGGGTAGTGTTCCCTGGAATTCTTGCACATATGTGATCTTCCACTCTTCTCTTTATTGGGTGGCTTGTGACTACTAACAAAGCAAGAGCTTTTTTCTTTCATTCTGTTTTTTTTTTTAATTCCTAAATCAATTGTTCAATTTAAAGAGATAGGAATTTGCAAGAGTGAACGTTAATGCTATTTAAAGAGATAAAAGTGATAGAATTATGTGCTGCTAATTCATTACTTACTGTTGACATTTTACAAATTACTTGATAGAGAAAGAGTAGTATGAGATTATATTTATAAAGTATTTATTTCTATTTACTTCACTGAAAATAATATGCATTCTGTTAATCATGTGTTTTGGGGTCTCCCCTAACTTATGCATATTCCTGATGCTGGACTGCATTTTTGGTAAAGGAAGAGATACCCAAAGGAGCCAAGCTGGTGAAAAAGAATCCATCTCTGTTTTGTGTGGCTATCTTTATTTTCTTTTCAAGTTGCATTTGTTGTCTAGACATTCCTTTCCAGTTTGATTTATTAACGTTCTCCCCCTCCTTACCTGCTCCCCTCCACTAACACAGTTTTTGTTTTCTAAATGCTGTGACTGAAGGCAAAGGAACAGCAGCAGAAAACAGAGGAAGCATTTTTTCTTTTCCTTTCTTCTGCTTTTTTTTTCTTGTAGAGTGGCTTACAGTTTTCCATTGGATAAAGTGAAGTTGTAAATACATACAAGAGCATAAGCAGTGACCTGGTGGATTGGACCACTGGCCAATCTAGTCCAGCAGCTGTTTCTCACAGTGGCCAACCAACTGCACAAGGAAGTCCACTAATCTCCAGCAGATGGCCTTCAGAGGGAGTCACCTGGCTAGTAAGGCTTATAGCTACCAATGCCCACTATTTCTATGAATTGGTCCAACCCTTTTTGAAGCTAGTCAAGCTGGTAGCCAGCACCACATATTCCAAGCAGAATTGGTGAAGGAAAAATTTAAGCAGGTCCCCACCTGAGTATTCTTTTGCTCCCAGAATATTGCTTTTCATTAATTAAAAAAGAGCCCATGAAGGGGGAAGCATAGCAAGCGCTGACCTTCCGTCTTAATAAGGATGAACAGCTGGCACTGAACATGTGCTCTTCCTAAAAAGAAAATGCTGGTGAGAGGGCAGCTTAATCCTCTCCCTGTTGCCAAATATTATTCATGGCAAGGAAGTTTTTCTCTGCCCTACTGCCCTTCCACTGAATTAGAGCTGTAGTTCCCAGATTTTGCTGTCAACATGGTCATAGTAGCTCTACACGCATGGAAAATACCAGATGAAAGAAAGCTAGCAGGACCAGAACGCTTCTCATTAGTGATGTCATAGGTAATATTTAATTATGGTGTCATATAGCCATTTGAAAGAACATGGCCGCACTCTTTGAGAAGGAAGGATGGACAGAAGGCGAAATACACAGTGCAAACTCAAGAGATGGTGTCTAATCTTCCCACAGCAAAGAAAGAACTACTATTTGTTGCTTGCACTTAAAAGCGATTGTCTGTAAAAGATAGTTTGTTGTTTTCTTTTCTGAGAAAAGTAGATTTAGAGAATTCAGTGGGAATATAGCAAAGATGAAAGGATCTTTATGAAGGAAAGGGTATGCCTTTCTGTCACTATAGGAAGTAAAGCTGTTAAAAATCTCCTTCAAAATATACTTGTTATCTCGCTGCTTTTTTTTCTTTTTCAAGTGTTAGAATTCCAAGTGGAAAGGACCAATTGGAAAATGAAGCTGACCAAAGCATAGAAACTAAAAAATAAATCAATCCCTAGCACTAAGTAGTTGAGGAAGATATTTTCATTTTTATTAAATTTTTAGAGTAATCTTAAAAGCAAAAGTGTTTTATCTCAGAGTTCTTGTTTTTGGTGATTTTTTTTCCAATAAAATGGGTATCTATGTAAGCCAAACTTTGGCAAGCCTCTGAAAATCCCCAGCCCTTCTAATATATGTTCCTAGGAATGTGGCATATTTCACTAATAGTGAATCTTGATTTGCACAGCATGGATACACTTTGTTTTCATTGTCTCCCACTTTTTTGTTGCATCCATTGGACCTCTGTGTGATGATGCCCAGATGAAAGTTTGTTTAAGGATATACTGTTTGAATTTCATGTGCATGTGATGTGAGATGTGTGAATATAAAGACAAGAATGTCACAATCCCTTTGGCATAGATTCAGTGGATTGGTAAAGGTATCCCAGAGGTACAAAAATACAGGTTTCAGCAGGAATAGCTCTGCTAGATTAGACAAAAGCTTCAGAATCCTTTTATAACGCTGTAGTCTCTGGCTGGAAGATACTTGCTGGGTTCACACAATATTATCAAACCAATTGCTTCTTTTTAGCTTACATGGTTGTGTGAATCCAGAAAATGTGGGTCGTTGATGTTTTATGATTTGGTGTGTTGTATAAGATTAGTTAACTGTGATTTATTCTGTAAACTATGACTTAATGGTGTTTGAACACAGCCACTATATAATTGTGAGATTTTTCTATGTATTTCCTTCTGATTAGCAATCTTAAGAAAGCATTTCTTTCCTTGAGACACTCCATTCTGGGGTCAACACTGAGAATCATGGGGAAAAAAACATCCCACATTGCTGAACTGCAGCTACAGGTGCTGCCTGAAGCATAGATAATGATGAAAGATGCTGGAAGCTGTAGTTCAGCAAATCTATGAGGAATCCAGATTTCCATTCTTTTATCTAATGTAAACACTTGTCTTGCTCTTTTAAGAATTATTCTTAGCACTAGTTCTTAATTCTGATCAGTGAAACACTAATTAGGTTGGGACAACTGTTTGGGCAGAATGTGTTACCCTGATTTAAATGCACAAGAAAGGTATTTTTGCTGCCCATTCAGTGAGAAGGTTTAAGAGATTGTAAAGTGACACTTTTATTTACTTTAATCTTCATTATTTACTCTGTGTTTGCAAAATAGCAAAGAATTATAATCATGACTTTAAAAACAGCCTTGATAGGCAATTTTATTCATTTCAGCTTTCCAGCCTGAAGCTGCTTCCAGACAATGTGTTTACAGTAAAATTGTGTATGTGTTGTTCATTCACATTTAAGGAGGAATTAACACCACAAAGTCATCCTTCAGTAACCCTTGTGTTTTTCTAGTGGTGCTCCTGCCTTTTTTTTTTTAACTGAAGAAAATCACACTTTAGGGAAATGAATAAATAAGCAGTAACATCTATTTGAAGCTGTGCTGGCTGGGAAAACTAATTAAATTAGGACAGTTAGGAAGGTTTGTGACTGAGGTAGAAGATTGACATTTGGGAATGCCTTTCATTTTTGTATTCCTTGCCATAAATTTCTCACTGGAAGGCCAATTCATCTTTTATAGTGCAGCTCCTTTTTTCAAAACATTTTGTCATTTAACCCTTGAAATTCATTTAGTTGTTCTTAAGAAAAACAACCCAAGGCATATTAATGCATATGTTTGATTTAAAACAGTAGTTTCCAATATTTTCCTTTATTGATTATCATACTATATTATCAGCAACGGTTTTGGGCAGCACCACATAAATCAAGGACTAGCATTGTAATGCTTGTGGGCACCAGAAGAAATTACCCTTTTTGCATCCAGAAAACAAAATTATTTTTTTGCTTTAATAGCTGAAATCATACTATGAGGTTTGGGGTAAATATGCCAAAATTTGGTGAACTAATTAACCTTCTGTATTAGATTTGAAGAATTCTTATTTTGGTATCCATGCCAGGTATCACCTAACATTCTTAAAGCTAAAGATCAGGAACCACTTATCTCTAAAGCAGCTCTGCTCTTGGTTAATCCATTTGCAACAACTTCTCAAAGGAAGCTGTGAGATACTTGTTTCCCTCTCAAAAGGAAGTTTAATTAAAATCTACAACACAGAGTTTAGCTATTTAATTAGAAGACTTGGGATACTTTGCTATATATTTAAATAGTTGCATTAGAGCATTTTTTGTAGCAAATAATTGATTTTTTAAAAATAATAATCCCATATTCTGATCCTGAGATGAGATTATGAGGATTATTGATGATATAGATGATAGACAGATAAGATAGGTAAGACTGATGATCAGTGAATGGAATATAGTAGCCTTTTGTTATAGAAAAAGTGGAATTTCAATGTAGAAAATTCACTGTGCTTCAGGTTATAATTTACAGTGAGAAACAATGATTTTCTAGCACTATATATCATCCTAATTCTGGAAGCATGCTAAATCTAAACATTAAATTATCTCATGGAAATTTGATTCTCAGTTTTTCATTTCAGGTTGATTCTTGCTCGCTTATTAATATCTAGCCTATCACCCACCAAACTAATTATTTAATTAGACCAAATAAATCTTGTAAACAGCAAATGAGCTCTGTTGACATTTAGGTTTCCTAAAATCTCTAGCTGCTGGAAGTCAACTTGAGGAAAGCATCTGAATTTGGGCATACTTCCGCTGAGAAACAACCACACTTAGTATAACCTGCAAATGATTTCTAGTTAGCAGGTTTCGCAATGTTCAATGAGGCTTTTCCTCAAAAAGTAAGTGTGCAGAAGACTGCAGGCTTAGTCATCTTAAAAGTAATGTACTCTTTTAAATAAAGGAGAAGTTAGGAAAGTTTGCTCTTTATGAGCATATATTCTGTATCAAAACTTCCACAAATAACTGTATTGCACTATAGAGCTGATGATATTCCCACCCAGCACAGTTCAGGAGATGCAAAAATCAAAAGGATGAGAATGATGTCCTTATTATAGAGACAAAATCAGGCACCTGAAAAGTCTTTTAGTTCCTTGTACAAATCTGAAATTGTCAGATATTATAACAACAATGAATGAAGTAGTTATGTCAGCATTCTTGCTTGTATATATTTAGCTCTTCATATTAAGCAGTCAATTAATATGTACTATCAACTGCACTGGAAATAAAACAGGAAAAAGAAAAAAATGCTCAAGTGAATTGTGGATGGATTAATAGTGGAGCATGCCTTAGGTCAGCCAGCCTGAAGAGCATGTCCTTCTATGGTGTGATGGTTGGGTTAAAGCTTGATCTCATGCTTCATTTCATGTTTCTTGGGCCAGCAAACCTACAAAGAACATGAGAGTTTTGAGTTAAGAGATCAAAGGTTTGACTCAAAGCCCCTAGATTAACAGAAATATTTTGAGCAGAATGTAAAAATAATAGGTAAAAATGAGTTGGTGAATTCTGATCTCGGCAAACAGACTGTAACATATATCAAGCCAGATGCAGCTTTCTGCTGGAGTGAATATCCTCAAATAATTGTTATTTATAACAAGGTGGTGAAGACCTAATCACCAGCAGATCATTTTTCTTGGCCTCTGTATTACTGAAGTGCTGCTTCATTCATTGCTGAAAAAAATCAAGCTGCTAAGTAATACTATCCAGACTTCAGCTGAACTAGATGAATCTCTATCGATCTATTGTAATCCTTTTGACTTTGTTTGAATGTAAATTTTTAAACTGTTTAAAATGTTTTTGGAACTAAGTACTTAGTTCCAGTGACAACAAGGCCTTTGTTAAAAAGAAAATTCTTATTTGTTTTCCCCCTACTATGTTCATATTTTGGGAGCCTTATCAATAGGAAACTCAACATGAAATGCAACAGGGTAAATTTTCAACTCTACTCTTTCTTATACTCCCACACCCTTGGTGGCAATCTCAAGAGGGAAATTAGTTATTCTAATATGATATACTAGAACACCACTATGGTATTGTATTAACTCACACATTTCCATAAAATATACACATTCGAGATTGATGCTTATTTACTAAGTGGCACAGTTTAGTTTCTTCAGCTGCACACACTAAATTAAGAGAGGCATTTATCCCGTGCAGAAGTTCTTTCTATCACCTACCAGTAGACTTATCCAGCATGATAGACTTGAATATCATCATAAAGCAACAGAAATGAAAGGAACTTAATTAGCTAAGAAGAAAAAAATACCACAAGGAAATTACATACCTCTGGTAATCTGCGGCTGTAACACAAGGCATTTAACTGTTTAATATGCTATGACTGTCTCTTTTTCTGTCGTGTATTCATTGCATACACAGTATGGAGGATTTCTAACATTCATAAACTGAGATTCGGTATCAAGATCTTTCTGTATAATAATAGAGGTTATAGTTATTTATTTTAATTTTTTTTATTTTGCCTGTGCTTCCATTATCTGGTTTGTCTACATGAGTTCTTCCTGTGATGCCATCTCCAAATGCTGGGAGACTATTTCTCTTGCTTTGTACAGTATATACGTGATTGCTGTGGGAACACTCTTTACCACTGTATAAATAACAATACTGAAGTAATGAGTCTAGTTTTCTTGATGTCTTAAATTATGAGTGTTGGAAATTAGGGTCTTAAACTGTTTGTGTACACTTCAGGCACTGTTCAGTTAAAGAAATAAATGTGGCATTTATGCAAATACTGGGCTGCGTTTTTGACTGTTTTTTAATCAAAAGTTGCTATATCATAAAAATTATTTGAATGCCAGAAGTAACCAGAAATAAACATGTTCTGCAAAATTCAATTCACAAGGGAAAACTTCATGAAATGGCTAACCCAGGGATCTGCAAACTGTGGCTCTAGAGCCACATGCAGCTCTTTTGACCCTCTGCTGTGGCTCCGTTGGCTGATCCCACCACTGACTTCCCTGCCTTCCCATGCCCTCTTCCCCCCGTCACTCCTCTCCTGGCCTGAGAAGGTAAGGGCGATGGTGTGGGATGGGGACTCACTCCATATTCCAGAGCAGGAGGCAACTGGGTGGGAATAAGTGATGTGAGTTGGCC
>JANHFR010003589.1:29551-39607 GCA_032468015.1 Mimophis mahfalensis
CACATTGTAAGCCGCCCTGAGTCTTTGGAGAAGGGCGGGATATAAATGGGATTAAAATAAAATAAAATAAAATAAATAAAATCTGTAGTGCAATTAATGCCCTTGTTTAAGTGCTGAGAATGTTAGAAAATAATTATGGGGTAGATTTTATTGGAGGCAAGAAACTTTTCTAGTAAAGAACCTAGTAATGCTTGACTAATCATGTCTCCACTTTCACTGTTGCTTTTTCAGAAGGAACACAGGAAGGGAAATTCAGTTGAGATCTTGGGTAATTCGTTTTGACTTAAAAGAAACTGCATTGGTGAAATGAATGCTTCTCTTGCTTTTGAGCAAATAAAAGGGAAAATAAGATTTTTGGTGTGCCATGTTTTGGGTTGTTTCCCATGAACTTTGTGATAAAAATTGCATCACATTTTCAAAGCCTTCATGATCATAGTACCAATTAAACCTATTAAACTTGCATTCCAGTGAACACATGCAATACTTTTCAGAGAGTTCTTTAACCTTATTATGTCAGGGGCTGGAGAATACAGTAGCTACATATGGAATATCTACAAATTGTGTATTTACATTGTGTAAATATTCTGTAACCTGTAGGCCAATCCCTCTATCCATTTTGTGTCCTCCATTTTTCCAAAACATGTATACAGGTTTGAAATCTACATTTGATCCTAGGTTTTCTCTTGAGGACCTACTCTTTTTTTCAAATACTTCTAATTTATCTTTCCACATACAGGGTACCCTTGTTAGAATCACTAGTTATTGTTGAACATGACTTAGAGGAGATGGGATCGCAATAGAAGGAAACAAAGTTGTTCCAACGTGGACTCGTTTATTCAGCAGACAATGTACAGGATGCATTCAGTTAGTGGTTATCAGAAAGTGCGGGAAAAGCTCCAATGAGCTGCCCCTTTTATAGGAAAGCTAGGAGAACCATTAACAGGTATTCAGGAAAGGATTGTAACATTGGAGCAGGAAGATCCTGACTTCTCACAGACAGGCTGTCTCCCTGTTGTGGTTAGTGTGGTGTGGCACCCAGGCAGCCATTTTAAAGCACACTAAAGCATGTAATTCAATGATGACCATTAAATCACATTTAACAGATTTGCAGATGTAACACAGCTTTTTTGTAATGTATATAGCCTATGTATGGCAAAACCTTAATCTACTTGTGCAATGGAAAGTGACCCTTTCGTAATCATTGAAGCTCAGCAAGTCAAAATTTCTGGCTCTGAACAACAGCTCAATTCTGTATCCATACCCAAAATGAGCACACTGACAATGTCAAAGAGCTCCTCCAGTTTCAGCCAGCAGATAGTTTGCCCCAACCTGCACAGACCTTTAATTTTCCAGACTTCCGTTCTTTGAACATTTACCTCCATCCATCACATCCTCAACTCTACTGCCAGACAGTACTTTCGAGAAACCACTGTTTCAAAGCAAAAAGCAAAAAGAAAAGAGCTAGAAATATAAATGGAAGAAAGAAAGGGACCAACTGGAAATAACCTGCGGCACGTATTTCTATACCGATGCTTTGCCTAAATTGCACTGGTTTTGAGAGGGAAGAGGGAGCTGATCCAATTTAGGAAGTTCTCATTAAAGGCAAGCTGAACAGCAAGACTGGAGCTCTAGTCTCTGCCACGAAGCAGAACAATAACTCCTTCCATTTAATTGCAGGTTCCGGCGAGCTTTGTTTTTTTATTTGTCTTTGAACCCTCTTATAATGTAGTTCTTTCCTTTTCCTCATCAAAGGTGATCTCTGCCAAAGCTGCTGACAGTTCCATTTGATCAAGTGTAATAGGAACAGTCAGATCTTCCCAAATCCTTGTAGCTACCTATTCTCCATGTGTATTTCCAGTCTCTCTCATAGAATTTTAATAGGATGACTGTATTACAAAATCAGTAGGCTAAAATAGCAAGATTGGTTAATGGCGTTGCTGCGTAATTAAATCCAAGTCCAAAGGTGTACAATCTTGTCCCAGTGCCCAGGGACTGACCCAATGAGTAACCACTTATAAATCTTTCATCTTTTTTTATTTCTATTTCTCTCTTCTCTTTTACATCCCCCTCCATTAGCATTTTTGCTTATGTTCAGAGTGTTTAAATATTGATCTTGAACCTCCCAGCCAGGCCGGTCATCTCAGTTTTGTGATTTTTATGTGGGTTTTGACAAATGAGGTTTGCACTCTAAATCATGAGTGTAATCCAAAGAAAAGACGTACAAGACTTTTTTTTTCAATGTGCACGAAATGCCATCGGCTGTTGGAACACTGGGATAATTCATGGACCGTCCTTGCTTTGACAAGTGAAGGAGATGATAATGAGGTTTTCAGATTTTAGTATTGTTTGTGACAGGTTGGCTTAACAGAGGAAGATGGAAATGAGAAAAATACTGAAGCTGATTCTGGATGCTTCTTTATAATTTCCTTGATTAGAAATATATCTGAAAATACTTCTTTGCAAAAAAAGAAAAAAAAACCTCCTGCATTTCTAATAAATGCTAAAAGGGATATTTAGGTGGCTCAATATTTTTGCAAGCTGGTCTTCTGCTTCTACAGCACTCTTCAAAATTTGCAATTACACCAAAATCTCCTAGGATTGGCAAAGCTATTGTTTTGGACGTCATCTTGCCCAGGATCAATTAAAAAAAAAAAAACAATTTTAAGTGGCTGGAATTTTACAACACTAGAGTTCAGTGTCCTTACTTCCAAAACAACATTTGGAAGAAAATGCTAGAACCTTGCAATATTTGCAAGCAGTGATGCAAACCCTTTGAAGAGCTGGCAGAATATTACCAGATTAAAATCTTACCAGACTTCAATGTCTTTCTTTCCATGCCTACACATTAAAAAAAAAAAGCACAATAATGCTTAACTCCTGGTAAGATTGTCATCCTTCAGACAATCTACAATAGTTATCCACCTGCCTTTGGCTGAATCATGTCTAATATACAAATTATAGTCAGACAGCATTTCTGTTGAGGGTTTGGGAATTTAAGAAGAATTCAGAGAAATTGGAATAGATTTAAAGTATAGCAAGGGTTACAGTGACTATCAGAAGGCACCATGTTACAATTTTATCCTGGTTGGGAATCTTCACATGCAGATAGACAGATGTGGTTCTATGGGGTTCAAATCCTCTGACAGACTATAATACACCTTTAAGAGCTTTGCAAATCCCGATGCCCAATAGTTTGCAAAGCGGGTTATATGGAGGCTATCAAGATGATACATATAACCCTATTTCCATTAAGCTCTCAGAGCAGAGAGATATTGTGTTATTCAAGCTCCCATGTATTAAGATTTATATGACTTCTACACACACACACACAAACACACACACACACACACACACACATTTTGAAGAAGAGATTTCTCTTTTTTTTAATAGGGCATATCCTCCATGGTGTCTGTAGGACGGGGAAATGGAAGTCACAAGAAGCATTGTACATGGGGTCAAAACATACATAATATGGCATCTTATGCTCTGGGCGCCTAAAGGATGCCCAGAGACCTAGACGCTAAATCCTAAGAGACATTGAAGATGTGTAGAAGACTAAAGGGAGATATGAAACCACTCTTTAAGGAACAAAAAGAATATCAGACCAAAGAAAGACAAGACCTGTCCTCTGCTCTTCTGGAGTGAAGAATAATAGTTTAATGTTGCAAGAAGGCAGATTGGGACTGAATCCCCACCCCTTGCCATAAAATAACCTAGCCAGAGGATAATAGCAATCTGACCCAGGTGCCAATTGCCCAGGGAGATGTAGGTTCCTCTTCATTAGATGTGGTTAAAGAGCCACTGGAATGCTTCACAATAATACAGACTCTATCATGAGGAGCGGGTTGGATTTGATAGGGTAAATAGCTCTTTCCAGAATTATAATTCTATGATTCTGTTTTCCTATTGTGTCTTTATTCCATACATTGATCTCCTGTGCCTTCACACAACAGCAAGAAAGGGCAGGTAGATGTTTAATATTGTACCTTCAGATAAAAGACTTTCCGTCTTCCCATATTTGGGAATAAATTTCAGGGATCTGAAAACTGAATTTACTTTTGATCAGATTCATCTAGTAATATATTGTTGGTGTCTTCCCCACCACCACCATACAGGGATAAGAAAAATGGAAAGGTGAGCCTTTTGTGTTATCCAGATGCCCTTGAGCTTCTCTTGTCTATTCAGAGGTGACCATTTCTAGTGGTTGGATGACTCCTAGCCATCCTCAGTTGGGGAAGATTACTAGCACCCTTTGGCTGTTAATTTGAATAAAGGATTGGGGGAAGGAAGTCAAAATGAAAATGGGTTGGTTAATTAATTGCAAGCACTGCTTGAGGGGCCAGCACGTATATTTAATCAGTTGCCTAGTAACAAATGGTGTATGATGTGAATGCTATCAGCCTGCAGTGTGAGCAAATGCTGGTCTTTTCTTTTATCAGCTGTCAGCATGTGTAATTGGTGTTTACGCACCCTGTTCGGAAAGGCTCCTTTGCAATGATAGGGGGGGAAAATGGACCTGAGTGGGCATGGGAGTGGGAGTTTTACCTGACATTTCAACTTTTCTCCTGTTTCCCATCCTCCTGCTCTCTCCTATGGCCTATGGGAAGTTCTCCCTCATTTTTGCCCTTTGAGGATTTCAGCTTCGAGCTATGGATCCCTAGGTAAGAACTGAATATTTAGGATGGTCACTACAGATCCAATCTGCTAACTGGATGATACGTGTGAGTGAACGTGAGTGAGCGAGCGAGTGGGTGGGTGTGAGAGAATGGGTGTGTGTGTATGAGAGAGAGGGAGACAGACAGACAGAGACAGAGACCGAGACCTTGATGATTCAGAAGAAGGGAGAAATAAAGAAACACCTCCTCTGTTACTAATTCTGAGTACCTCATAACTGGTATAGGGCTTTTCTGAATTTGCAGCTTCCAGTGTGTCATCATGGATAATACAATAACTACAGAAGCACCACTCCTCTGTGTTTCTTGTTTGTGCCTTCAATAATTGACCATGCTATGAAATCCAAACATGCACATTTGAATAGTTTTTGTAAAATACTGTGCAAGTTTGAATGGATATATTAGGGTTTTCAATAGCATCTCCAACATTGCCTTTGTCCAAAGGAAATTTTTTTTATTGTGCTAGATTTTCTTTGCAACCTTATCTTAAACTAATATATTTGGATCTTTGGAATTAGTGCCAATCCAGATATGAATAAAGTTGTTTGTGCCATTTCTTTGCACTATCTCTGGATTTATTCCCTTTCACAGCCTGTCATTTCCTAAATGAATGCAAGCATGGTGATATGGCTATTGTGAAATTCAGAAGAAGCATTTGCAAAGAATGTGCATACTTGATACTCAAATATAGCCTCATGCTGACATAATCTGTTGATCACTGTTCAGATTTTATATTCTTTGTATTTTGCTACTGAACTGTCAGCACAAGGGTGGGGGATTATTATTATTTTTTTAGATTGAATAAGGCATAATAGTCAAGGATGGAAAGAAGTAATGATTACTTGGAAGCATATGTTAGGCTCAAGGATATTAGATGTTAGAGAATGATGTCCAAATTCTATTCATTCGAAAAAGCAGAATTCTTATTCCATTAGGTATATTAAAATTAAAAAGAAATTGAATGACTAAATAACTTAGAATTCATGGTGACAGGTCAGAAGTATGATTAAAAAAAACCCATTCAATTTCTTTCTGTTGCATATAATTTTAAATGGGTTTTATGCAGAAATGTACAAAGTCTTGAAAGTTCTTGAGGGAAACAAATGAGGGAACACTAAGCTCATGTTTTTCGATTTGAGGGACCATTAGTGGGGATTTTCCCCACCCCCACCCCAGGAAAGAACTGACAATATATTTCATGAAGAATTCTAATCACAGATGTTTTCAGTTCAATTCTCTATTGGTAAAATAGAGAACATCTACATGGAGGGAAGTAAGCAGTAGGGTCAGTCTTGGGCCCAGTATGCTTCAATATCTTCATAAACTACTTAGGTGAGGGAATAGAAGGGGAACTTACCAACTTTGCAGTTGATACTAAACTGGCAGGAATAGCTAACACTCTTGACAGACTTGAACTCTGGGCCCTATCTAACAAAATAAAATTTAATGTAGAGAAGAGCAAAGTCTTACTTAGGCAAGAAAAACAAAAGTATGCATACAGACTGGGTGAAACCAAGCCAAATATTAGTAACTGTGAGAGGGATCTTGGAGTCTTGGACAACCAATTAAATATGAGCCAACAGTGTGCATTAATTAAATTGCATTAACAGAGAGATATAATCAAGATCAAGTGAAGTACTAATACCACTCTATAAAGCTTTAGTAAGACCACACCTAGAATACTTATAAATAGTTTTGGTCACCACACTCTAAAAAATGATGTTGAGACTTTAGAAAGAGTGCAGAGAAGAACAAGCAAGATGATTAGTGGACTGTCGGCCTGTCACCTTCGGAGGGCCGACAACACATTTGGTGGGAGGGGCGGCCCGCAACTGGGGAAGCTGTTCCAGTTGATCAGCGGTCCATAGTGGCCATATTGCAGGGGTGCGGCCTGAATGACCCCATGGCTCCTGACCTGGGAAATCCTGTGATCCCCGCTCCTGTGGTCCCCGCTCCATCACCTGCTGCTCCTCATCAGCTACCTGCCGCCCTCCTCCTGAGGTGTATGATGTTGCCAGCTCCCTCGCCTTCGGGATTGGAGCCAGTGAATATTCAGCTGGCATCGCCTCCCTATATGCTCAGACTTCCGAGGGGGGTTTATAGAGATGGGGTGCTATATGTGGAACCCCCACTGTTACATGGCAGGATGTGGGGGCACCGCTGGACACCACAACCACGTTTGGGGAAGAGGGGTGCTTGAAACAGGAGGGGGGATCTGTTGTGGGGTTTAGTTAATACGTTCGTGTTTTCTGTTTCAGTTTTACCTTGTGCATGCGTCGGGATTTTGTTTTGGGTGACCACACGGTTCGCGGTTTTAGAACTGGCTTGATCCCAGGTGAGCAACATCGCGTTCTACCCGGTGTTCGTTTTGTACCCCCCTGTACCTCAAATAAAAGAGTTCTGGATAACTTTCTGACTCTGGGAAGTATCTGGGGTGACGGCGAGACATGGACTAGAGGCTAAAATCTATGATGAATGGTTGCAGGAACTGGGCATGGCTAGTCTAGTGAAGAGAAGGACCAGGGGAGACATGGTAGCATTGTTCCAATATCTGAGCAGCTGCCACAGAGACGAGGGGATCAAGCTATTTTCCAAAGCACCTGAAGGCCAGACAAGGAATAACTAACTGATCAAGGAGAGATTCAACCTAGAAATAAGGAGAAATTTTCTGACAGTGAGAACAATCAACCAATGGAACAGCTTGCCTTGAGAAGTTGTGGGAGCTTCATCACTGGACATTTTCAAGAAGAGACTGGACTGCCATCTGTCAGAAATGGTGTAGGATCTCCTGCTTGGGCAGTGGGTTGGACTACACAACCTAAAAAGTCCCTTTCAACTCTGTTAATCTGTTAAATGGTCAGCTTCATGCTGAGAAGAAGCAAAGTGAATTAAAATAAGATCTGCTATATTTAGTAGTGTGATATGAATTTTTACAGGTATCTGCTAACAAGGAATTGAAGCGTATTATTTTATGTTGTCCAAACAGCTCAACATTGGGAGAATGTTTTCAACAGGTGGTAATTGATCTGAGAGCTAAGAAGAATTTGCTTATGGAACTCCAGGGAAATTGGCCCCTGAAGTTTCAGTATGAACTTGCCTTGTTACATAGCACAGAAGCAAGAATAATCCCTCTGATCTATTCTTCATGCTGAGGGAAAGAAATGTAAAATATAGTTAAAGATCTGGGTGCTAAGAACCATTGCTAACACGTTAGCTCTCAAAATATACCCTAATCAGAAATGTGCCAGCTTAAAGTCCATGCTTATGAATCATCCATATTTTGCAGCTGAAGAATATGGAGTGTAAGTAATTGGCTTATTTCTATATCTACTGTGCCAGGTCAGAAAAGCTGAAGTCAAAAGTTGGGTTAAACTGCCATATTTCACATTTCCCTCTTCCTGCTTTGTATGCAAGTGAAAATGTCAGAATTCCCCAGGGAAAGGTGATCTGAACAGTCAGAAAGTTATTCTTTTCCCATGATCCATTGCTTTAGAAGGCCACACTGAAAATACCGCACATCCTTCTGTCTCTCTGGAGCACTTCCCCATCCCCACGAGCCACAGTCTAAAATTTTTGCATTAATGAGATCTTGATACTTTTGTGGTTGACGAATCCATCAGCCAGAAAGTGCACTTCCATTTCTTTATACCCAGGCTGATTCCACCGGTGTTCAATTTCCCTAGGCATCACTCTCAGCCATCCATAAAAAGTAACAATTCAATTTACAAATGATGCGGGCAGGCAAGGAGGTTTAGTGCCACATCCTCCTAAAGACATTATTTGCCATTAAAAATGGCTATCTTTTATTTCACTGTCTTTCTAAACAAGTAGTCCCTGCTTTTTCCTCCCACCTGCAGTCTTAACTTTCCTTCCTCATCTTTCTATGTAACTAAGACAACTGCAGCAATCCCGCTGAAGTTATGTCATTCCCTCCCCACATATGATTGGTTAGCATTTGAAGATTTAATATTGGTACTATTAAAGAGTGCTAGAGAAGCCTGCAGTGTTCCACATCCTCATTTTCCCAGGCATGCCAAATCAAAAAGGTATGATAGAAGCTGGAGAGCATCTTGGAGTCATTATAAATGAATAGATCCAAGACAGAAAGGAGGTAAAAATCCCCTTTCCACACAATACTATTCATAAGAGTGTGAATATTCATTTAAAAGATGTGCCCTGGAGGTGTATGATGCTCAAGAACATGTACGGGAAATGCTCTTGGTACAAGCAGCTGGATCGTTGTAATGAACTCTCCTGTTCTTGTGCAACATAGTTGATTTATGACATTAAAACACTAGTTTTCCATAACCAAATTCAGATTTACAGGTTTGTAAAGCCTGAAACAAAATTCTGTCTCTAATTACCAGTAAGGCAGTTGTAAACTGAACAGTCAACAGTTGTCCCTAATTTTTTTTCAGTGTGGTTTAGCTATCAATACAGTGCCTAATGTGATATTTTTCCTTACTGCAATGTTGATTGAAGATTCTAGAACTTTAAAGGTTTCAGACTTAAATCTATTTGACTTATGAAAGGGAGTCCTCAGAGCTGTGTCCTCATATCCTCTGAAATACACTCTAAAGGAACATTCTGGATGTTTCCTTAGTTATACTTTATCTCAAACCCAAATACACACCAGAATTTTTTTTTTTCACTAAGTCCCAAGATGGGGCCTTCATCTTGTGCACAACCCATAAATGAAACATATTTTAGTAGTCCTTCATTATACTATATATATGGGGTTTGCTGCTATTTAGAAGAAAATCAGGTGACTGCAATGTCTTGAATCATAAACTCTAGATGCAGAATAGGGATCAGCAATGGAGACAGTCAATTTCATGCCATTATAATTTTCTGCCAATTCACTTTTGTTTAGTGTTGGGAAGGTCCTCAGCCTTCATAGAAGCTTGTCAGCAAACATTTTTCATGCCACCAAAATGTTACATTTAGTGTATGCAAAAAGTATTGAAAACAGTATCCTTTTTTTGTGCCTTCATGTCAATGCCAACTCCCAGAGATGCTGTGAATTAATCCCTGCCGTTCTCTTGACAAGATTTCAGAAATGGCTTGTCCCACCTTCCTCCTAGGGCTTAAAGTGACTAAACCAAGGTCAACCAAGGTCAGATTAGGCAAGTTCAAATCTCACCAGGCTCAAGGTTGACTCAGCCTTCTATTCTTCCGAGGTAGGTAAAATGAGGACCCAGATTGTTGTTGGGGGCAATATGCTAACTCTGTAAAACACTGCTGGGGGAGGGGATGCCCTAATAAGCAGGTACATACATAAAAAACTGCTCTGCTATAAAGTATTGTGTAAAAGTATTGTAAAAGTATTGTATATGTATATGTTTCTATATGTTGTAAGCTGCCCTGAGTCTTTGGAGAAGGG
>JANHFR010003589.1:40603-51773 GCA_032468015.1 Mimophis mahfalensis
CTTCTCTCTTCTCTCTCTCTCTCTCTCTCTCTCTCTCTCTCTCTCTCTCTCTCTCTCTCTCTCTCTCTCTCTTTTTCTTTCTTTCTTTTTGCTTTTTTATTTTTTTCTTGATGGTCCTATACAAAGCTGAGCTTTTGTTCTGGAACAAGTTCACCAGAATTAACAAAGGCTCTGCCAGTTTCCCCTTTTATTTTAACCTACAAAAAGAAATGTGAAACTATATTCCTAATCCAATAGGTGGGCCTGGACACGAAGGTGCCAACTGGAGAATCAGTGGATTAAGTTTCATACAAAATGTCTATCAGTGAAAACAGAAAGCACATGTCCTCAGAGAACCACCCAAGGAAAGGAAAAATCAGTGGTTGTGGTGATTGTCATCCAGACTGAACATCTGTCCAGCATTGTTTGAAATCTAAAGAATAAACTGAGATCTGGACAGCTATTCTACCCAATTTCTGCACAGGAGAAAAACAGTTTAAGGCTGTCATGGAAAACAGTTATCTATCACTCTGTTTAAATCTAACGTGCCATTTCAAAGAGGAGTTTTTTTACAACTCTGAGGGAGAAAATACATGGGTTCTTCATACATCAAGTGTATATTTTTATTGCTTCTCCTTTGTAAAATACCTGCAATCAATAACCAAAGTGTTTTTACTCCTTTTGAGGAGAAGTATGTGTGATTTGTTTACTCCTGATCCGTTGCTGGAGTCAAACTAGTCTCTCCTTTGAAACCATCCTCCTGTTCCCAAAGTGCCTCAACTCCATTAAGAATACGTGGAAAAGAAAAAAACAAAACCAGGAGGACAGTCTGACACAGCTACAAAGAGGATGGCAGGGAGCAAAGGAGGGCGAGGTGTGAGCTGTAAGAACAAATGCAAGAGCAAGAATTAAGCCTACAGTCTAAAATATGAGTGGAAATGAATTATGTTATTGATTCATATTTGGGGGAAAGGTTGTTAGGGCACTGAAGTAATTTAAGTTCTGTTCTTTGTCTCTTGGGCATTCCTGGTTGCTATTGGTTGTCATTTTAGATTGCTTCCTTAAGAGATTTAACAGCACAATAGTGGCCTACTCTTAGGAGAATGCTCCACATAAAAGAAGGTTAATATCATTTCCTGAAGCATGTCCTTGTACTGAGGGAGCAATCTCCTGTTTCCTTGATAGCGTTATTTACAGAGTAGAAAAATGCAAACACTCTTGAAAAACACGGAGACCCTAAATGCACAGAGGCAGTTTGGAAGGGCCCTTCACGGGGATACTTTTATATTCTATAATTGGTTTGCACATAGAGAAACCTAAATTTTTATTTTATTTTTTGTGCGTATAATAGGAAAAAAAGGGGGAATAGAAATATTTTTGGACTTTGAGATGTTCTTTAAATTCCTCTAAAGACAATGTAACATCCCTGAACTGTTTTCAAAGTATATGATGGATAATATTTTGTTTCCAGTCTATTGTATGAAATGTAGGATGATCAAAGGTCTGAAGGGACAATTTCTGCCTGATAAAATACCACAGAGTGGATTCCACAAGGTTATCTTGTGGGAGTCTAGAAATGTGCCTTCTCTGTTGAAGCATCTACCCTCTGGAGCAGAAAGCCACAAAGATTCATATGATCCACTCTGATGACATTCTAGAAAGAATAAAAACTGAATTATTCTCCCAGATCTTGGATGATGTGAAGGTTTGATTTAGTTTGGCATGGCATCTATTTTACTTAACATAATAATGAATTGGAAGGAACCTCAAAGATCTTCTAGCCCATCCCCCAGTTCAGGCAGGAAACCCTATACCATTTCAGAAAAAAAAAATGGTTGTCCAATCTCTTCTTAAAAATCTCCACTGTTGGAGCACCCACAACATCTGGAGGCAAGCTCTTCCACTGATTACTTGTTCTAACTGTCAGAAAATTTCTCTTAGTTCTAGGTTTCTTCTCTCCTTGAATAGTTTCCATCCATTCCTTGCTGCCCTGCCCTCAGGTGCTTTGGCTTGACTCCCACTTCTTTGTGGCAGCCTCTGAGATATTGGAACACTGCTATCATGTCACCCCTAGTCCTTTTTTTCATTCAACTGGACATACCCAATTCCATCATATGCTTTAGCCTCCGGTTTCCTAATCTTCTTAGTTGCTTTTCCCTGCACTAGAGTCCCAACATCTTTTCTATATGATGGTGACCATAACTGGATGCAGTATTCCAAGTGTGGTCTTTTATTTTATTTTTCTGTTTTTTTTTAAAGACTTGGCATGGTTTCTAATTTTCTTTTCTTTTATTCTGGTTTCTTTAAATAATGCAAACACCTGGAATCTCTGAGAATTGGCCATTTGTAAATCTATGGATAAATAAATAAACCAACAAGAAACCTGACATTACCAGGCACATGCTAGAAACTCAGGGTCAGCATTCCTAACTAAAGTTTCTGATCAATTCATCAATCCATGAGGCCCTAATAATATAAAGATCAGTATAAATCCAATCCATCAGTGTTATGTATACTTCTTTTTAAAAAATATTGATTTCAAAAGATAAGATAAAATTTAAAATAAAAATAAAAATGACAAGCACAAGTAATAATAAAAACTACGAACAAGACAGGGAAATATAAACAACATGGGGTAAAGAAGGAAAAAAGTATATATAACAGATATACAGTTAACATTAAATATATAATGTTAAGTGTATTTCAAATTACTATATTACATCTGTATTTTGTAGTAGTTTTTTTTTAAAATGTTGATTTCAATCAACAGAAAAATCAGATAGACAGAAAGAAGGTCAAATTTAGCTTTAAATGAAAGCTCTTGAAAGAAAAAGTCCTAAAATTAGACATACTAAATTTGTACTTGATCTGGTAATGTCTTCTTTTCTATACTGAAATAACTGTTCAAATATCCCTTTGTTCTCTCTGAATGAAAATACCAAAGATATCACTGAAATTGTGTCAGAATTGCCTTTGGACTTTCTTGTGGAATTGCTGTTATCATTTTCTCCCAGATCTATGGTTCCTGAATTCCATATTAGGGCCGATAAAATCCTCATCAACAAAACACTTTCCCTGGTCTTTCTGAAATAGCCATTCCAATCTTAGTAAAGCTGAAGGCTTAAAGGGGTAAAGGATAATCCAGGATGGGGATCATGCAGTTCTTGAGTGTCAGAAAAGAAAAGAAAAAACAATTTATCCCTTGAAAAATGAAAGTAAGTCAATGAGTTTTCCAGGCAATATTTTAAAACATGGATTTTCCCCTTAGCATCTCCTAGTGCTAAGCTTTCTACAAAGAGAATAGTTGCCATAATGTGATCATACCTTTTTAAAAAAAGAAATAAAGGAATTATTTATTCCTAGCACTGGCTTGAACAGAGAGGAAGAGAGCCTTTCCCAGTAGTTTAGGAAAGGTTCCTAAAATGCTGAGTCAGTCTAGGGAAGAGAAAATTGTTTGGTGGTTATTTTTCTCCAGTCTTCATTCCCTGTTTAACCACCTGTGGCATGAGTATCTTTACCAACCTGATAGTAAAACAAGACTGTATCACCACCCAAGGCTTAAACTCTAATGAAAGGAAATTGTAAAAATGGTACATGGTTATACAATGACTGTATAATTGGACAATGAGATTGTTCAATCTCTTGATATCTGGTTCAAAAGCTCTGTGGGATACATTCTTTAGGCTCTTGAAATAGGAGTGGATGTATTACTCTGAGGAAACTATTTCTTCAGGGGAAAAACATTTTTTCCATCCTGGGAAAATACAACAAAGGTGAGAGAAATATCCTTGATGTAACCTCTAATATTTGCAATTATTAAAATCTGTGTTATATACCCGAAAAAAATACCCCATGGTATTTTCCGGGAAGTCAGTGTCGCAGACCTGGGAAAATACTGTATGGTACTTTCCAGTAACCAGTCTGGAGAATTATATGTACAACTTTTATACACAATACAAGCAAGTGTGCATCCTTAGTTTAGATTGAAATTAATCCAGCAGAACTCTTATCTTCAATACTTTCATAGTATTGTTTGTATTCTTTGCATACTTTGTAAATAGAGAATATTTTCTCATATATATTGATGTTGACTTCGGAAGGAAGAAATGGTGGGTTGAAGGTGGTTCTACAAAACCAACAGAGTTGCAGCAGAAAGAACAGCAGAAAGAACAGCTGACAAGTAGACCAGTTTTTCAAACTTCTCTAGACAAGGACAGGATTGGAGATTGCCCACAAGTGCTCAAGACATTTGCTCCTCATAAGCAGACTCTGTAGAGCGTTTACAGATCTGGGAGATAATAGCTATCTTGCTTGATAGCTATTGATAGGGGATGTGGTGGCTCAGTGGCTAAGACACTGAACTTCTTGATCAGAAAGGTCACCAGTTTGGCAGTTTGAACCCTGAGCGAGTGAACTCCGGTTACTTGTCCCAGCTTCTGCCAACCTAATAGATCGAAAGAATGTAAAAATGCGAGTAGAAAAATAGGGATCCCCTTTGGATCCCCTTTGGTGGGGTAACAGAGTTCTGTGCATCTTCGCTGTTTAGTCATGCGAGCCACAAGACCACAGAGACATCTTCAGACAATACTGGCACTTCAGGTTTGAAATGGAGATGAGCACTGCCCCCTAGAGTCGGGAATGACTAGTATGTATGTGTGAGGGGAACCTTTACCTTTACCTTGCTTGAACTTCAGTTATGCCTTTGAAAGGACTCTAAGTTACTTTTGTAAACAGTTTTGTAAATTGCTTGTTAATTGCTTTTCACTATTTAGAAAGCCTTAATGGAGGAGAATATATATAACTCAGGGTTGAACTGTAGGTCCTTGATGCTCTCTGAGCTTGGTTGTTTGCTTTGAATTGACAGATTTTGCAGCAATTGGTAAGTTTCCTGCAATCCTTAATGGAAAAAAATGCTTAACAAAAAGTTTATTTTAAAAAAAAATATATGGAGAAAACAGCAAAGGGCTAATAAAAACGTACCTGTGAAAAGTCTCTTTCCCCCCCCCCCCTTTCTCTCTCTCTCTCTCTCTCACACACACACACACACACACACAAACACACACACACACACACTCACACACACAACCACACAAATAAAAATCTCACTCTACTCTGTTTGGATGCTACTCTCAGGATTTAGTTTGACATGTTCTAAACAGACTGCATGAAAGAGATGTCTCCCTTTGTTCTGTGGGTTACCACTCCTTTCTTTTCTTCTTGCCATTCCTTCCTTCCAAGAGTTTTCAGTGAAAACCCATATGCTTCTGACAGAATGAATTTATGATCTTTTCCAATCATCTGGGCTCTTTTCAAGACTTCAGTAGGTGGCAGCGTTTAGTTGATAAATGTTTTGTTATCTAAGTGGTTTCACTTAGTGCAACTGTTGCAATATTAATCTAAGAATTTAGGATCTTCTTTTCCCGGACAGAAAAAATGTTGCCATCCTGCTGGCATTTGCTCATCAGAACTGACAACAGCATTATGGAGGGCGAGCTTTCTTTTATTTCATTGCATGCATGTGACGCCAAAGGGGGATGGGGTGGAGTGTTGGCAGAATGGATGGAGGCAGAGAAGAAATGAACCTGATTTATGTGTAAAGACTAAAGGTAGGTATTTTAAAGGTACATCTGGGAAATGAATAGCCCAGGGAAACAACGGATGGACTCACTCGGCCTTTGCAGCCTATCAATAGTAGAAACAGATGATACTTCTTCAAAACCTCCACCTAACTTCTCTTTGGAAACCATAAATAGAAATTATAGGGTTGACCAGGCATGCATACAAATAGACTTGGGCCAAAGTCTTCTGCCCAGTGACATGACTACATAGCATGGATTTTCTTGAACTCTCATTTTGTCTATCTGACCCTTACTTGAGTCTCTATAAACGTACATTGAGAAGGGAAAGTTGGCTTGGCATCTTTTTGCATTTGTCCCACAGAAGCAATTTGTTCCCCCCCCAAAAAAAAGCTATGTCTAGAATCTTATTTTCAGTGCTCGCATATAGAAATAGTAAGTAGTTCTGTTTTTAAAAAATGAGATGCTAGAGGTAATAGGTAGTGGTAGTGATAACTATATACTGCCAGCAGGTATTCCCATTATGTGAGGATTTACACATTGGCTGAATTCACATACAATAATAATGTCGTGCAGTTGCAACCATGCTTTTTGAAGAAGAAATAGAATTCTACTGTACACATCCTACAATGTCATAAATCATCATTTATAAACCACAGTGGCTAGCCTCAGATGTTCTAATCAACCAACATACAACAAAAGCACAGAAGTTGCCAACATTTTGGAGCCAAAGGTCACAATAATTTAATGAAGCCCAAGTCTCTGCATCTTTGCTAGCAACTAACTTTTTAATATAGTTCACACATAACTTGGACTTATCAATTCCCCTCCCCTCTTCTTCCACATATCCTAAGGCCGTGATATTTTTTTTTCTCCACACCAGGAAATGTGTTAACTAAATTACAATCCATTAAAGCAAGGCAAATGTTTTAACGATTTGAAGCTCCTTTCTTTCTATAAAAGGTGAGCAATAATTGCATTTTGCTCAGGTTAATTCATATTGTTTACAATTAAAATATTGCATTCCTTCAAAGTCTGTGTACCAACTGATTTAAAAAAAAAAATTTGTTGCCAAAGTACCATCTGCTCAAGGTGTTGTCAAAAAATACAGCCCTGTTAGCAGAAATAGAAACTGGGCAATTCTTCCATATTTTCACCTCATCTTTTATCTTCAGCTCAAATTACTGGCTTCATTCCTTTCAATAGTCAGCCCAGATGATGAAGGGCCAGTAGGAGGATATCCAAATTTGGGTCATGCCAAAAGCGGAATGCATCAGCAAGAATACAAACTCACAACTGGCCAAGTACTAGCTTGATGGTCAGGTCAATATCTGTGGATACTGGCAGGTATCTGAAAGTAATTCTCTTTAATCAATTGAGGCAATAGATAAACAAGACAATTCTGGATTCTCTGTTCTCCGAGATATTGTTTCCTTCCCAGCAATCTCAACAGTTTGAGGTGTGTGTGGGATTCTTTAGTCAAATATTGAAAGCAGAATTAAATATGAATGTTTGAACTTCTTTAAATGGGTATCTGGTTGACTTCTGAATGTATGCATGCCTGTTAATAGAATATACTGCAATATTTTCTTGCAGATCCAAGCTCTATCTTTTTTATATTCAGGTGTCAAAACAGAAAAAAAAAACATTACAAAACATTATGCATCTCTCAAATGAAATGTTTGTATCAGATCAGGTGAGGGTTCAAACTGACACACTTGATAAGAGCTGCTACCTGTTATTTCTTCATTGCCATTTGCAGATTCTGCCCCTCGCCCTTCAGTATCAAGCAAATGTCCATCAGAAGATCTTAGTTATTCATAGGATTTAACTGCCAAAGACCTTTAAACAATGGTTTGATATAGTACAGTATGCTTTCTTCCAGGAGCTGTTTTTCTATTCCATGTATTTTAAATTATGTAATTATTTAAATCTCTCCTTTAGTTACCACTTTCCCATCGTTTGGTTTAAAAGGCATCACGATGAACCCAAATCATATTGTTTATTGCCTTTTCTTTCTCTAAGATGTTAGCAAATGCTCCGCTTCTGAGCCCTGGAGGTGAAGCTCCTCAAAGCACTTCAAGGTTATGAATTGCAAAACTCTGCCTTTCTATTATTTCACAGTAAGCAAGAAAGAAGAGAGTAGTACATTGGATTTTTTTTAAAAAAGCCCTCAATTGTATGGCTCAGCTAATAACAAATTCTTTAACTGTACCTAAAAAGCAAGTCAGCTTTTAAATAAATAGAGGAGGAGGGAGGGTGAAAGAAAGACAACAGTAATGCCAAAGCCATAATTTTCAACAAGAACTCGGGGAAATGCAGAACTGGGCAAAGGTGATAAACAGCATAGAAAATAACTAAAAAGGAACAACAACAGCTTAGAATTAAGCAACTGAAGCAGCTTTAAAAAGAGCATATGGAACTACTGAAAGGAAATGGCTAAATATTAAAAGGATAACTGATATTTGCTTCAAGCTTTTCTTCTTTTTCTCCTCTCCCCTCTTAGGATGGTATAGAGTTCTACAAAGTCAGCTTTAATTAACATTATTTAATAATAGCTTACTTGCTGGGAGGGGTCACAGCTCCACCTAATCCCACTCCTTTTCTTCCCATGTAATTGGCAGCCAATGTGCGTGTTGATGGCTTGTCATTTGCATCTCGTATAATTGGAAGCAAATCTTAGAATTTGTCAGTTTTCTTAGCGCTTTCGAAAGAGGTAACTATCCTAACAGACAGCGTAGTGGTGTAGCGGTTTGGGATTTAGATTTAGATAGGAGAGAACCAAGATTAAGACTAACTCAAGATAAAGCTCACTCAGTGATTATGGTGCAGGCAGGCCTTCTGTTTCAGCCCACAGCCCAGTCAACTTCACAGGGTTGAGAGACAAAATCTTCAGAGATGCCACCTTGAGATCCAAAGGAAAAGATAGAATAGCAACGATAGCTAGCTAGATATCTGGATGTTAGATATTAATAATACAAATGTTAGATATCAATAATGCTAATATAAGGCCCCACATTGCTATAATGAGTTTAATTTCCATATGGAAAAAACAACAACAGTGAATTGTATCGGTACAAGCAAATTGTATTGCTGGTATGTGTTTGTTTTAGGAAACATTAACAGTGGGATTGCTACAGAAAAAACCCTGCCCACAAGGGGGTCATGTGCCTTTTGGCATTACAAATAGCCTTCACATTTTATGTATTTAAAACATTTATACAGGTGCTCTGGGTAGCTCCCAATCAAAATAATTGGGATTTTTATTATTTGTATTCAAAAAGGATTTTCCCTAACTTATAAAGAGAGGGCAAAAGATTTGTGCTTTCAGACTTGCAAGATTCCACTGATGTAGCCTTATAATAAAATTAGCTCATCCAGTCATGCTTCCTATCTTTTCTTGTCTACCTGGGAAGTCTGACAAGATCCAATCAATCTGTTCTAAGAGACCAGGCAGAAGAAGACAGATAAGAACAACAATCTTTTCTGAATGATCTAAAACCTCTGAATTGAAAGGAAAGACTTCTACGTCCTAAGATTCATTGCAAAGATTGCAATACCTATTTTCCCCCTCTCAGTAACTCCCAACTCCAAAAGTACAAAAAGGAAAAAAAATTCCCATCCATTGTAGGTGATTCTCAAAGACACAGAAGGGATGTTTGCACCTGTCCTTTTATTAGATGTTTAATGTATGTTTAGGCCTTGGGGGGGAAATCATCAACTTTCACCTAAAAGTACTTTTTTCTTTCTGCTTTGGATTGGTTCCTATCAAGAGAAATAACTCATATTTCTGAACAGGGGGCTTTCAATGTGTTACCCAATTCAGAGACTTAATTCTCAGTTATACAGAGGGTTTGGGTCTCACTCTGGAACATACAGGAAATGAAAAATAGACATGCATTATCTGCTCCAGATATTACACTCTAGTAGACAAATGTTTAAAATGCAGCTTGGGGTTTGACAACAGTTGTGCATCTTAACATCAACCAAGGTTGATTGGGGCAGAGGTTAGAACCTCGTTTAATCCAAATATAAGCCCTGTTAGCCATACCAGGACTAATTTTAGAATTTTTTTATGTGCAACTTTATTTTTCAAGTGTCAATCTTTGGAGCATTAGACCTTTCCTTCCCCCCTCAAAAAAACAACAACACCCCACCATAGAACACTTTTAGGGTTAAAAAAACCATGCAGGCCTCTTTGGGGGGAGAAAAATTCATTTACATAAAGTAGTCTGAATATCCCAAATTCTTTGCTTAGACCTAGGTGTGCTCTACAAATGGTAATGCTTTTGTTCATTTGGAATCAAATTGCAAATAAACCAGCTGCTTGACAGCTAGACTGGGATTCTGGTCTGCACAAGAGTCGGGATGTCAGAACCAGCTTCCTAGTAGCAATGGCAAATGCAGACATTTGTAATGACCTGTAAAGTTTAAAGATGTACACCCAGTGGTCATTATAAAGGCACTCTCTCTTTTTTAAAAGATTGTACTTGGGAATATTTATACTTCTGCTCTCCAGTTCTGTGCAATGAATCACGTCCTGACAATTGTGCCCATTAACACAGCCATCACCTGCTCATTGTGGAAATTCACCAGCTGTTTTTCAGACAAGAGGACACATAAAAGACTAGACAGATTTCAGGATCTGAGTTGAAAGGACAGGATGCTCTATATTGTTTGCTCTTTTAAAAACATTGGCTAGATTGGAGTAATACAGAATCTGGACTATGTGGCATTTCCACAGCAATTATATGAAGCATTTTCAGACCAGTTATCTAGATCTCACGCCTTCAAAAATACACCTGTGTATTTTCCCTGTCTGTGATATCCCAGGGAGCTCCTAGAGCAGGAGTGTCAAACTCATGTCGTCATGGCAGCATCACATGACACATTGGGACTTTTTTACCCTTTGCTAAACTGGGTGGGGACGTGGTGAGCACGTGACACATCCAGCCCATGGGCCAGGAGTTTGACAGCCTGCTCTACAGATATACTATTCAGTCAGAAGACATTTCCTGTTTGAGATCAGCTCTGGATGCATTGATCTCATTCCAGGATTGCTTTTTTGGGAATTACTCTATTTTTGATTCGGCTCTCATTTATAGGAAGCTGCAGCAAAACTGGTATTTTCCATAGAAAATCCATTTTCCACGTGGAAGGAACTCTTGTTTTACTATCCTATCCCACTACATCCCTCTGAAGTTCACCATCTTTCACATGGGATTTGTCTTATTTTGTATTTATAGTACCCAATCTTATTTCCCCCTTCCCTTAATCCAGCCATGGGGCAATATGCAAACAGGGTCAGTGCTACTAGGAAAAGCACCCTGTTGCAAAAATCACCTACAAGGTGCTGTCAATTCACCTTCACAACTCATAAAGGATTTTTACTGTGGCAGAGGAATGAATGGCAGCCATGGGGGCGGGAAGGGATTTCAATTTACATTATCTCAACAATTACTTAGAGCAGGGGTCTCCAACCTTGGCAACTTAAAGACTTGTAGACTTCAACTCCCAGAATTCCTCAGCCACCTTTGCTTTGCTGGCTGAGGACTTCTGGGAGTTGAAGTCCAGAAGTCTTAATGTTGCCAAGGTTGAAGATCTCTGACTGAGAG
>JANHFR010003590.1:5235-25652 GCA_032468015.1 Mimophis mahfalensis
GGTCAACTTATTGCCCCCAACAATCTGGGTCCTCAATTTACCTACCTTGGAAGGATGGAAGGCTGAGTCAACCTTGAACCTGGTGAGATTCAAACATGCCTTAATTACATGATAGGAAACCCATAACTACTATGGGTACTTGGTTCCATTATTGAACTGCTCTTATTTTTGAAAGGTTGTTCTAACATTTGAGTAAAATCTTTCTTCCTGTAACTTGAACCCATTATTCCAGGTCTTATACTCTGGAATGAGGGACACTATGTGGAAAGTTAAGTCCCCAAAACCACAACAATATTTTTTAAATATAACGGTTATTTTAGCCCAACAATTAGCAATAGGATTTTGTTTGGATCTTGATTTGGTATTTTTTTAAACTATACAATCCATCCTGGATTGATTTGGAGGTTTGACTCAGTGGTGAAAATCCAAAACACAGTATATAAATCTGGACTTTTATACTAATCATCATCTTTAGTAACTATCAAATGGCTAAAGCTCCTGTTTTTGTTCCACTAATTTGATTAATTTTGTAGGCTAATTATAAAGTATAATTCCAAACCAACAGATGGAGACTAGGCAGTTTTGAATTTCAATATGTATTTGTTTCTTCTATTTTCAGTTGAATTTCCACAACCTTTCTGAATACATATCATTCAGTTCTGAATTCAGAAGTTGGTCTGTACATTGCTAGTGTTTTCTCCCACTTCTTTCTTCCTGATGACTCTGCAAAGCCACTCTCGACAGGTGAACAGAATATCAAGAATTGCATATAATGCAGCCTAGGCATATGGTGGTGATGTGATATGATGTGATGTGATACAGCTTGGCAGGAACCAAAAAACAGATATACCTCTTTAGCTTCTATTTATGAAAGGAGAGCCAGTTTGGTCTAGCAGTTAAGGCTTCAGGGTAGAAAGTGGGAGACCATGAGTTCAAGTCCTGCCTTGGCCATGAAAGCCAGCTGGGTGACTTTCGACCAGTAATTCCCTCTCAGCCCAACCCACCTCATAGGGTTGTTGTGAAAAAATAAGAGGAAGGTATGTTGGATATGTTCAAAACCTTGAGTTATTTGTGTAATACAAGTGGGCTAAAAATAAAGAGCTCTAGATTAAAATTAGGATAATGTGCTAATATAAGCAGAGTATTTGTATTCTCTTTCTCTTGCAAGTAACATTTAGCTCACAGGCTTCTTAAGAAAGGATCACTATTATAAAGCAAACCAGAGGTCCTTGGAAGTGTAATTCAGTGGAAGCAAAGTTCTTCTTATGGAAAGATGTGTAGGTTTTGTGCTTGTGCTTGTTCTAGTTCATTAATATGGTGTCATGTCATCCCTAAGAAGAAGAGGAAGAGGCATGTCAGATTAGCAAGAAACCCAACCAAAAAAGGAATATATTGCACCTTTAGCAAAGACTAGAAGAGCAGGTTAGGACTGCTCAACATTATTGCTTTTTCTCCTAATCATGAGTTGTTTCTTACGTTAGGCATGTTTGGTATGTTCAGCCCTTGAGTGTGCTTCATTTCATCCTGTAGAAATAGCTCTAAGCTGATCATCATCATTAGTAAGATCCAAAGGGATGCTATTCATTTTCAACTTCTTG
Source organism: Mimophis mahfalensis (assembly GCA_032468015.1). Classification (NCBI taxonomy): domain Eukaryota; kingdom Metazoa; phylum Chordata; class Lepidosauria; order Squamata; genus Mimophis; species Mimophis mahfalensis. The sequence goes on from JANHFR010003590.1 coordinate 6,834, forward strand.
TGACAAACCTTAGAGGAAGAAAGCTTATGAGTCAGTGTCTAAGAAAAGGACATTCACAATGTTTTGGCTAGATAACAAGGGAAAAATAAAGATTTCATTGAAACTTGTATAGCTTTTAACACACCCTGTGCTCTCTGGAATCAAGTGGTAGCAGCTTCATCTTAATACGATTATGGCTTTAATTGGATAGAAGATCACTCATCAAGTGATTTGTGAAATAATATAAGGTATTTATACATTTGGAACATATGTGGTCATGCAGACTGCAGAAACCGTACATTAGATATCTATGGAGATTCTCAGTCATCCAGGTGAGGTTGTCCCAAAGGTGCTTTTTCAAGAGGCAACTGGACTTTCTGGTTTTTCTTTGAAGATGTTTTGCTTCTCACCCAAGAAGCTTCTTCAGCTCTGACTGGATGGTGGAGCAAAACACAACCATTGCAAGCAATTCGCAACAACAATAGGCAAAGACAAGATAACTTTGTTTTGTTTTAATTTTTATCTTCATATTTAATCGTTTTAATGTATGTACAAGATAGATGATCCCTCCTTTACATAAGGCCACATGGGTGAGCTTCTTAAACTTGGATCATTGAGGCATTCAAGCTTTCTAAAACCATACAGAGAAACAACCTATATACTTCGTATCCCAAGATTCATCTCCTAAAAATCTCAATTCCATAAGTATTTCCCTTCCCTGCCTTTCGACCAGTAGCATAAACAAGGGATGGGGTGAGGTGGGACATAAATAGATTATGAAGATAGAACTCACCTATTGGATTTGGAATGCTTACTGTTGGGAAGAATGGAATAAACTGAAGAAGGACAAAGACTAGAACACAGAATTGGAACCCACTTTTCTGCAACATTTTATTTTATTTATTTTATTAAAATAATATTATTAAATTTATATACCACCCTTCTCCTGAGGGACTCAGGGCGGTGTACAGGGCATTAAAAAACATAGAATAGAAAGATTAAAAACAAATTAAATAGAACACGCCCTAACATACCGTTAAAACTAAAACCCCTCCCCTCAGTCCAGGCCTGCCTGCGCAAAGAGCCAAGTCTTAAGATCTTTACAGAAGGTGCGGAGGTCAAGGGCCATCCTCAACTCCACTGGGAGCTGGTTCCACAAGGTGGGAGCCCCAACCGAGAATGCCCTGCCCTTAGGCATTACCCACTGACATTCTGTTATCAGCAGTACCCGAAGTAGACCCTCCTGATGGGCGCGAACCAGGAAGTGGGAAGATGAAGCTGGCAGCAGATGTCCCCTCAAATACTCCAGTCCCAAGCCATTCAGGGCTTTATAGGTCAAAAACAGCACCTTGAATCTCACGCAGAGGACAACCGGAAGCCAATGCAGCCGGCAAAGCAGAGGTGTCACATGGGAGTATTGGAAGCTCCCATCACTACTCGCGCAGCCACATTCTGCACCAGTTGTAGCCTCCATGTGGTCCCCAAGGGCAGCCCAAGGTACAGCACGTGGCAGTAGTCAAGCCGAGAGGTCACCAGCGCATGAGTGACTGTACGAAGGGCGTCTCGGTCCAGATAGGGACACAACTGGTGCACCAGGCGAACCTGGGTGAAGCCCCCCCTGGCAATAGCCCCCACATGATCCTCCAACATGAGGGTCACGTCCAGAAGGACCCCCAAGTTACGAGCCCCCAAGTTATTTTTGTTACAAATACCACTTGTTTAATATGAATCAATGCACCATGAACTCTATCGTTATTGGAGAAAAAGGATCCCTTCCTAGGAGGAAAAAGTGGTGATTTGTACAGAAACATTCCAAACTGTGAGCCAAATCAGCTCCTTTCAATAATCATGCCAAAGAAACAACTTTCAGCCACTAGCTAAAAAAAAACAAAGAAAAACAGTTCTCTAATGAGCAATTGTAAAGCATTTGTTTTAATTGCTAGGGAATCCAAATGAGCTAACATACTAGTAAAAGTGTCTGTCTGAAAGGGAGAGCTTTATGCGTGTCATGTTAAAGGGCATTACTTGTGAAGGGTTCCATAAAGTTGAGTTGTGGCAACCAAATGTAAAAACAAAATCTCATCAACTCAGTATTTTTTACTGTAAATTTTAAAATTTGCAGAACAAAATTTGTATACAAACATGCTCTAGTCAAGATATTAGTAACAAATAGAATTTGTTCTTACCACCATCCCCCAAAAGGATACCAGAACCAGCATAACTACATCTAACAGTATTTCTTTTACAGGTGTGGCTCAGCACTTTTATTTTCTCCTGTCCTAATCCTCCATAAACAAGATTTAAAGGGATTCTACAGACACCAATGGCAAGATATATTATTCATAGTACATAAAACTGTCAATCAATATTCTGAGCTAATCCTAACCTTTCCAAGTTTCTGAGCTAAACCTAATGTTTCCAACCTCTCTAGAAGTTCTGGATCTAATCTTCTGAAGATAATCTGAGAGAGCATGGGGAATGGACAAAGTGCGAGACATTCTGAATTCAGTACAGAGGAAGACAGGGATGGTCAAAGACACACCTATGGAAAGCCAGCTTTGCAATAAAGATAAAGTGCTTCCATTTCTTTCCTGAAAACAAGAAGCTAATCCCAGAGATTCCTTAAATTTCATTGTTGTTTAAAATAATAAAAGTACAAAAGTACAATTGTAGGTGTGTTTTGTATTTGAACAGGCTGGGTTAAAATATTTCTCTGGTTAGTAGTGTGAATGTTGCCCTGAATACTTGAAGGAAATGTTTGCCAAACAAAAATTAAATGGAAAAACTTGTTTATTAATAGCTGCAGTTTTATTCTTGATATTTTTTTAAAAAAATGTGCTTCTTCATATAATCTATTCTTGGTCACTGTTGCATTTGGCTGTAGACCTGAAGAGTCTAAGAATCAAGCACCACTGGAAATCTGTTGTTTTTGCAATGAAATAATGTTGATATTTTTTTCACATAGGTTGGCAATATGGCGACCAGACCTTGGTTACATAAATACCAAGCTCAAAGCAAAAACCTATAAACAGAAGATGGGAAAAAGTCAATTTACAATTAAGCTTTTATTATAAAGTGTTAATATTGTTCATATTTTTATTGATTGATCTCCAGCAAGACTGTTTCAGATGATAGCATATTATAATTTCAGTTATTTCTACTTATCTGAATGCAGAGTACTGAAAATGAAAGAAGACAAAACAATACTTACTGTGCATCTTTCTTGATTTATTTTCTAGGGCAAAATAGGACTGATCTACAGAGATGAGAAATGGTGAATATGGGTTACATCTACTTATCCTTCAACAGGATGTACTTTATTAGCCAGATTTCTATCAGCACTTCTATTTCATCTGAATGCTACAAGAGTACTTAGGGAATATTTTGTTCTTCCTTCAAAATAGTTTTACCACTTACTAGTATTCTACAGGGAAAAAAAGAAATACTGGTATTGTTCACAGAAAGTGTGGAATAGCAACACCCTGAGCCAAAATCTTTATGTGTATTTCCAGGGGGATGTATTATTCAAGCAGTCAATATCAGATTTGTTTTATGTAAAAGTGTGTGCTTTCAGGAGAAGGAACAGTATCAGCAGCCAAGACACTTATGGCTGAAGTGCCTTTTCCGAATCTCCTGCCTCTGTCTTTTCCTATGTAAACTCACATCATGGCCGAAGTCCTGCTACCACCCAGTTGTGTCTAACAGTAGCAGCTATATTTTTGGCTAGCAGCATACTGGGAGGCCATCTGTACTTCTTGTTTTTTCTGGCCTAGAACACGGCAAGACTCAGAATACATGCACAGACCAGTAATCGATGAAAAGATGTTCAATAAATTATTCCAGTGGAACAGATGGTAATCCATTTTAATGTGGCTGAAAATACTATCTGATGTACCATAAATGTAGTTATAAAAATGCCCTTTTTTCCTTTAAAAAAAAGAGATGAAAGTCCAGTTCACAGCAGGACTACTGGAATGACAATGGAAGCAAGACTCCCCACCACCCTTTTAAATTTTCTCTTTCTCCATTTCAATATATGCCTTCGGCACAATAGCTGACTATTATAACAATAACCTAACAATCCGTTCATGGACAAAATTGATTCACAAAATAGTTGTATGTGTCTCTGGCACATACAAGTGGCCTAAGTATGTTGTCTATCATCTCATTTCACCCTTTTATGGCAGATGGCATATCCAAACAAAGCACTAACTTTTTATTTCCTAAGGATGCTTGCAAAACCTATGCATGCTTAGATCATTCTTGATGATGAAGAAAATGTTAGAAGCTAGTGTTTTTGCTTTGCAACATACCATGCTCCCATTTATTTATTTTTAATTAATGTAACATTTTTAATAAAGTCATGGGTGCCAAGGGAGATATCTCTAGGCACATGGATACCTGCAGGCACCCTGCTGCCTCTGCCTGTCTTACAAAGCATCCAAAGTGCATCTAAAGCTCTGGCACCAGTCCATTTCCCTTTAGCACTTGGTTAAGTGCTAAATGCCAACAAACCCAGTCCTTTTGTTCAGCATTCACTACCAATGTTTTCGCTTTCCCGGTTTGGGTTTTAATGTAGTTTTAATATTTAATTAAGATGTATTTCTATTGCTTCAAATGAAAGGATTATAACATATAGGTTATGTTTTTAATTGCTTATCTTGAAAATTGGAATACCAATATTTAAATATATGACTCAAAATCTGCAAGTTGTGAAGCAATATATTCAGTATGGGAATAAGTGAGTACAATGGGTCCTTAACTTACAACTGGTCACTTAGCAGTCATCATGGCAACTAGCCTGCATTTATGACCCTTTACAATGTTGCATGGTCATGTTACCATGGTTTATGGTTTTATGCTGGAAACTGGCTTTTGTTTCTGGTTTCCAGCCAAAAAACCCCACTCATTGTGGAAAATAGATTTGCTGTATTACCACTACATTCACTTTATGACTACCCTGTTTGCTTAATGACTAGGGCAAAAAAAAGTCATAAAATCAGGCATGGTTATTTGGTGTTCCACTTAACTACTGACATGGCCTACGACCATAATTCTTGGCTCAATTACAGTTGGAAGGCAAGAACTACCCATAAGAGAAAGTTGAAGCCACCTTAAATCTGAAGAGGAGTTTCCTGTCTCAGATCTATTCCTAGCTCTCCTTAAAGATACTCAGCTTCACGTCTCTCTGAAGATTCCCACATTTTGTTGTTATTTAGCAACATGGATACTTCTGAGAAATCTTTCATACAGTGAGATTTGTAAGAAGGAGTCCTGAAGTGCTGAGTCATTTGAGTCTGCCTTGCTGAGAAAACTGTCATTCGGTTACTTTCAAAGAAACTTTTCTAAGACTTGTTATTTACTTTCTGAAAGCTTACATCAAGCAGCTATACAAAAAAAGTAAGAATCAAAGCTTAATTTTTCACCCAATCCTAAACATGTAGAGAAATTACATTACAGGCAGATATTTTTCCCCTTTCTCCATATGCCCCACCCACAAATATTTCTTTGTGACAGCCAGTATTTATGCAGGGAGCACAGTCAGCATTTTCACACAGTCACCCTGCCAATTAAAAAAGGGCTTGGTACTGAGTCTGCAAGTTAATATAAATACTCCTCCTTCAGGTAAAGAAATGCTTCTAGGGAGGGTGGGGCAGGTACTTATTTTGTACCAGATGTCACACCTGTTTGGCTAAGACGCTGTGACTCATCCATTAGTTGGCCCTGGAACTGGAGTTTGGTTTCCGTCTGTTCTATCCCAGGCTGATGATTAAACAATAAAGATACCAGACTTATGTTGGTTAAAAGGATGTCCTTGAAACAACATTATCTATTAGTTTCTTCAATACCATTCATTCATTCATTCATTCATTCATTCATTCATTCATTCATTCATTCTTTGTATATTTATTTGTTTTAAAAGCCTCAGGTTTTCTGGATCTTTTTAAACCTATTCCTTCATAAGAAATGGACTAAATGAGCCGGGCAAAGGATTGCGAGAATGAAGCCAAGGGATTTGGTACCTTAATTTTGAGCAATCTTCTATGAGTTACCTCTATTGCAATATGAAAAGCAATAGAGTAGAGAAGCCATCTGAAAAAGAGTTTATTTAGTTTTCTTGTGTGAATTGTTGCTACTGTTCTGATTACAGGGCACTAACAATACAATTTAGTTTCAACAATTTAACAGTTGGGATAATTCAACAAGTGAGTCAACAATTGGATTAATTAGAAGCTGCTCAGTTCAACTTAGGGTGGAGTCAAAAGCAACTCACAAGTTTCAGAAATCCAAAATGTGCCTCTTATTTACTAGTATTGAAAAACCATAGATTTCTGTCATTTTCAGAACTTTCTTTAACAATTTAATCACATGGAAAGATAGTTGTATCTGAATAAAAAAATATAGTACATCCATGTATTTGCGTTAATATGTTGTCTTCTTGACATGTCTATTTGGCTGGAAGAAATTATCATGGCTTAGTTACTGTCACACTACTAATCAGCCATATAATCTCGCTTATATATATTTTAAAATGTAATTAACATATAAAGTATATTTGGCATTAACTTCCAGCTTTACTTTTCCTTATAATAGCACAAATAAAATCTTTGTGACAGAGTAGCAATAGTGTTATTTCAAATAATTATACTCGTTACACTTGCTTGTTACTAATAATCTGATAGGATTTAGAAAAGTACCTGTTCCACCCAAATGACACAAAGAAACAGCAAAGAAAAGCTGTTGTATGTTAACACTTCCCACTAACTATTCAAAAGTCTCTGAATCTCTAAATAAGAAGAGACTTCTTTGCTCTGTTGCTCTTTGTAATACTTATGACATACCACTGATCCTCACAACAATCCTCTAGAAGAAATTCTATCAAAATCTAATACATTTGGTTTATTCGGCTTGATTTTTGAGTTGCAAAATAAATGGTGTCATTTGACCACTTTTGGGGAGAAAATCACTTTCTCTACTTTTTGGAGACTTCTTTTGGCTGGTTTGCATTGCTTGCTATATTATAGTAACAATCTGAGATGTGTCTTGCCTTGGAAGAAATTCCAAATATTGTTCATTAAGATTAATAATAAATAATGTTAAATTAAATGAATGTTCTTACTTTTTTTATTGTACTGCAGAATTTCTCCTCTGTTCCCTCCAAAACTATTATGCCAATAATTCTGAACTACATCAGGGATACATACAACCTGGGATGCATACAAAAAACAATAAAATTATTTGACAGACATTTTAGTACAGACTAAATCTCAGGGACAAATATGACAAGAGTCACAGGCCTGCCATATTTTTCCATAAACCAGCAGGAAGACAACATTTTACAGGAGAAACATGCTTTCTGCAGGTACTATAGGCTCATCTTGTACACCTGGAACAGTTCTCTAGACATGTGAATATAGACCACATGGTTCATCTAGCCACAGCATGGCAGCAAGTAGGTCTGGACTTCCTTTCCATAGACAGCTCCACCAAGCCAGCAGTCTGACCCAAGGATTTGGCACATCAGATGGAAATAGCTATCTGCCATCTACCAAATGCTCTCTCTTTGAAGGGTTGCTAAGGACTAGAATAAATCCAATTCCTTCCATATGTTACCATTCTGTGGTGCAAATGAAATGCACCAAGGTGGTCATAGAATTATCTACACTTCTGTTGTGAATGAATGGTAAATACAGACAGGGTACATGATAAAATATCTGTACCCCCTTCAGCTGTCCACTCGGAAAGATGCAAAAATTATTAATCACTGCCACACCCTGTAAGTTACAGTAGTCCTTAAGTAAGAAAAATCTTTCATACATGCTCAGAAAAAAGAAATGAAAAAGTAAAACATGCTTACATGAAGTTTATTTGGCTGATCATTTCCTCATATTTATAAACTGATGATGTAGGGTGAAATCTGGCTAGCCATTAAAACACTATTCTTCTTGTCACATATACATTCGAATTAAAAGCCATGATGTTGGCATGAGTATTTTGTTGTTGTTGTTAATCATGTTTCCTAACAATTGGAACAATATTTGCAGAATCTCTGGTAGGAAGAGCCTGCAAGATAAGCTAAAGCAAAAGATAAGCGTAAATTGCCTATGTAGTTTAAGCAGAAAAAATCAAAGCAACCTTTTTAGAGAGATTGTGAGACTGACATGAATGATTTAAGATGGAATCTATCTATCTGTCCGTCTGTCTGTCTGTCTGTCTGTCTGTCTGTCTGTCTGTCTGTCTATCTATCTATCTATCTAAAGCAGAGTATGGGTGTGTGTGGGGGTGTATGTATGTGTATGCCGTACATGCTCCTCAATGGCCAGGCAGGTAGCGCTACCCTTCTGCGACAAACACTGTGGGGATCTCACATGCCTTTGGAATGTCTGTGTCCCCTAAAAAGAGTGCCAAGGTGACTCCCCCCACACCATCCCTATAATGCTGATGCCTTCAGAGTAGTCCAAAAGAGGCACGAGAGAACACCATATGTAAAATGACGAGTAAGGAAGCTCTCCAGCCAATAGAGGCAAGGCATGCAAATCGGGCAATGAATTGTAGGAACAATGGCTGAGGAAACAATGGTCTTTGCTACCCAGCCATCTCTCCTCCATCCTGGCTGGGGCTGCGAGGAGGACTCCTGGTTGAAGGTGTCACGGGGCAATGGGGTTTGGCACAGGCGCTTCTGCAATTAGGGCACCTGGAACAGCTGATTGGCACTGAGTGCTGTAGGGCCACAGGGTTTAGCGCTGGATCCTCCACGAGTTTCCTACCTAGAGCTGACTGGAAGTTGGGGGAGGTTAGTGTGGGCGCTTGGAGGATGAGGACACTATGGAGCACGCCCCTTTGCTATGGAGTTTCCCCTTCTGCCTCCAGACTGATTCCCAGGGTGGAGGAGGTGGCAGAACAAATTTGGGCCTGGTGGGGCCAAGCAGGAACAGGGGAGGCAGCAGGAGGCAGCGGAGGAGGAGGCAGGATGAGTTAGCCAGGCCCCAATATACCTGGGCAAAGGCGCGTCATCAGCTAGTCTCTTATAAAGAGAGATTTACTGCTGTACATCACATAATAATCAGAGTGTATACATCCTTTAAAGTAGCAGTAAGTATGGGCTTACTCTAAGTTTTACGAAAGTGCTGGGATAGTACCACTCTTACAAGTCTAAAACAAAATTTAGTAATCATTCTTCACCAAACTCATTCTACTTCTGGGTCTCTTAAATCCTTTTAAGTAAATTGAGTTTCATGGTCAAATCATAAATATATTTATAAATAGAACTCTGAAGAAAATCGATTATGCGCTTTTGTACCTTTGGCAGCAATTACAGCCTTGAATCTTTCTGGGTATGACACCACAAGCTTTGAGCCATGGTGGCACAGTGGTTAGAATGCAGTACTGCAGGCTACTTCTGGTGGCTGCTGACTGATTCCCAGGGTGGAGGAGGTGGCAGTTCAATTCTCACCAGCTCAAGGTTGGCTCAGCCCTCCATCCTTTCAAGGTCAGTAAAATGAGACCCAGATTGTTGGGGCCAATGTGCTGACTCTGTAAATCACTTAGAGAGTAAAGCACTGTGAAGCAGTAATGAAGTCCAAGTGGTATTGCTATTGCACACCTGGATTGGGGGATTTTCTGCTATTCTTCCTTGCAAATTCTCTCAAGTTCAGTCAGGTTGGATGGTGACTGTCGCCAATGAAAACCTGTTCCATAGCACTCAGGACCTCAGTCTGGGCTGAATATCCGTTTTCCAACATGACAATGATTCTACGCACACAGCCAAGAACCACACAGGAGTGGCTTAAGGGCAACTCTGTGAATGTCCTAGAGAATGCCTAGCCAGAGCCCTGACCTGAACCCTATTGAACATCTCTGGAGGAAACTAAAAATGGCTGTTCATCAACGGTCACCAACCAACCTGACTGAGTTTGAAAGGATTTTCAAGGGAGAATGGCATAAAATCCCCCAATCCAGGTGTGCAAAATTTGTTGCATCATATCCAAAAAAACCTTGAGGCTGTAATTGCTGCTGGAAAGGTGCCTCAGCAAAGTAATGAGTGAAGAGTCTGAATACTTATGCCAATTTGATATTTCAGGTTTTTTTTCTTTTGAACAAATGTACAGACATTTCTAAAATTCTGTTTTCGCTATATCATTATGGAGCACTGAGTGTAGATTAATGAGAAAAAATGAATTTCAACAATTGTAGAATCAGGCTGCAGCATAACAAAATTGACAGAAGTGAAGGGGGTCAGAATACTTTCTGAAGGTACTGTCGTTTTGCTGATATCCTTTTTCATTCTTTCATTCTTCACCGTGAATGAATACATTATGACTGCCACAAGACCCCTCTCACCCACTAAAGTATTTACATTCTATTTAAAAGATGAATTAATGGTTAAAGGCAGCTGATATTGGAGGCTTATTACATTCCTTCCCCTTTTTCTTTTATGTCTGCTATGCACAAGTTTTCAAAAATAAATCAGCCAGTTAAGAAGTCTGGTTTCTACAGGGCCAGTTTCCCCCAACATGGTTCTCTGGTGACTTGAATTTCACTTGCCATTGATTCATGGATAAGAAATGACCATCCCTGCCAATCTATGAATCAATAAACAATGTTATATTTTCAGAAAAATGCAAAAACAGGTTGCTTGCTTGCTTGCTTATTTATAAATAATTCAATGTGGGGAATATACCTAATACTCCTTCATTGTCCTAATTTGCCCACAACAACTCTGTGAGGTAGATTGGACTGAGGAAGAGTGCATTCAACAGGATTCTGGATTCCTGTCTGAAAAACAAGAAAACTAATGATTATTCAATCTGCATTACATCCTCATAGTGATATTGATAAATTATCACTATCAAAAATGGAGGCAGAGGCTTACTTCAAGTCAAACAAAGAAGAAAAATATTCATTGACTGAACAGACAGCCAGGAACAAGCACTGATGTTGTTAAAAATTCGAACTTACTGAATGTACAGGAAACAAAAAGTGAATATCAAAATAAGGTAATAAAAACACAAAAAGAAGTGCTGGCAAGGAAAAACATTAATAGTCAATTTCTTAAAATTGAAGGGGAAATGAGGGGGAAATGGTAGAAAGAAAAATTGGCAATGGCTTATAACTGGAACATTAAAAGAAAAAGTAAAAGTTGACTTTGGCTCTGTGAGAGCAAGTTGTTTGAATGAATATAATAAAGGCCAATTACATGATTCAAAATGCAAAGAAAGCAGAAGAAACACTAGATATACTCAGCTCATGCAAGAAGATTGCAGAAACTGATTATAAACAATGACATCACAATTGTTAAAATGATTCACTAGAATATCTATAAAAATCACCATGTGCCAGTAATGAAAAATTGGTGGAACATAGAGTTTAAAAAAATAGTTTAAAATGAGCAAGTTAAACTACTGTGAGATTTCTGAATAGATACTGATAAAATCTTGATTCATAACATACCAAGTTTAAATGTGGTTGAAACGAAGTGTGGATAATTGATGTTACAATACCAGGGGATAATAGAATAGAAGGTAAAGAATTGAAGATCACACAGTATCAGATCTAGTCTAAACACCAATAGATCTAATTATCATGTGTGTTGATAAATATATTGACAAATTCCTGTTGAACTCAAGGTTTTTTACACTGTATAGAGCATTTATATACTGTTGCATCAGAACTATGCCAATCTTTGTAAGTTGTTTACAAAGCTACTGCCTGTGACATCAGCAATAGGTCACTGATTAATGATAACCAATGAGCATCTCTATTTTTCAGAGCTGAATGCATCTTCCTGTTTATTTCATATTTTTTGAGCTGAGATGAAAGATGTCTATATGGTTCTTTAACATAGGTATTTGGTTCAGGCTTCTTCAGTAGATCAGTTTCTAATATCCCATGACTGCACAAATGAGCTCACCTGTTCCAATTAATTTGCATTAGTCGATTATATTATCAAGGACATATGACTTACTTTTTCTTTCTAAGCATACATTGTCTGGAGAAAAGACCCTTTGCCAGTAAAAGCTGGGCATTTTGTAAAAGGTAGCACACAATGAGTTCTTCAGTTAAGGTGAGCAGAATTTTGCCTTCTATTTACAGAGGCATAAAAATAGTGGGAGGTAGCTTGATGAGTATCTTGCTTACACCTTCTCAGTAACAGTTACAATATATTGAATACCAATCTTTATGTAATTTCACCTAACATGAAATAAATGTGTAAATGTGTAAAAATTCTGCCCTGAAATCTTATAGTTCCCTTCTACACATTCCAATGACTATATGTCTATCAATTTAAATAATAAGAGCTTGGCATTGTTGCCGCCTCTATCGCCGCCTCTATCACCCCAGTGTTGTCGCAGTTGCTGCCACCGCCAAGGCCCCTGCTGCCACCGCTGCCACTGCCGCCACAGCTTCCATCACCATTGCCGCAGTTGCCGCCGTTTTTATGATCGCCACTATGGCCTCCAATGTTGCTATCAGCACTGGAGACAAGTCTGCTTGTCTTTTGGGCTGTTGCTGGTCTCTTGGATTGCTGAGCTGTGGGGCCCCTTGAGCCCCTAGAGCTGTTGGAATCGGCCTTGACTGCTGGCAGGTTGGCAGCGTGGGGTGTGGGATGGGGGGGGCTGGGCCTATGGAGGTCCCGTTGATTCTGTCCCTTGCATCGGCTCCATACTGGTCTGTGGAGCTTCCCCCCTGCCAGTTTGCCTAGTCTGTGGTCCCTATGAAGTGTATGATCTTTATGGACTATTTGGGGGCTGCAGGTCCTGTTACTATGGATTTTATTGACCATCTGGCCCTTGCTGTGAGAGGGTTAACAAGCGTATTCATCTTTGTCAATGGTGCTTTTGCAACTCCATTTGGTTTCATCGCTGCAGTGAGAGGGCAGCTAAGCTTCAGGCCTTCTAGGCTGTCATCTGCTGGACAATATTTTCATCTGCTGGGACTCCATCTTCAACCTTATCGATGTCTCATCGCTTGGTTTCTCCCTGATTGTACTCTGCTGCGGAACTTTGGTCATGGAAGGATTCCCCCTTCTCCCAGGAATGGCTATCCTTTCTTGCTAAGACTTTTCTTGATGACAGGTTTTGAAAACCCGAGAGATGGCATGCCTCAACTTAACTTAAGGGGTTTTTTATGGGGGGGGGGGGTGTTAGTTGATTTTTAAGGGATGGAAGGGGTGGTTCAATTGGTCAGGTCCAGACAGAATTAGGGGAGATTCTGCCAGGACATCAGCCCAGACCTTCTGACGGGCCTAGGGTGGCAGGTTTGGGGTTGTGGGGGGGAGTCAGGCTCCGAGGGGGGGTTGGAAACCATTCCATTGAGGGTTATTTTATCACTACTGTGATTGGGAGAGGCAGATATGGTGGGAGCAGAGGGTTTGACTATACTCGGGGAATGCACACCCACTGCCTTCGAGCGATCATGCGTTCCACCCCTCATTGCTCTTCTCCTTCCCCGGGTGCATGGGATTACAGGACCCTGATCTTTAGCTGGTCCTCTTCAATGCCAGGTCCATAGTAAATAAAGCTCCCCTCATTCAAGACCTTATTCAAGAGGGGAGATCAGATCTGGCTTGTATCTTGGTTGGGCTATGGGGGGGGGTTTTTTCCCTTCATTGGATTATGCCCACCAGGCCTCCAGGTGTTTCACCAGCTGAGAGCCCAGGGCAGGGGTGAGGGTTGGCGGTGGTTATTAGGGAAAGTCTATGTCCTCGGGAGGTCACTGTTCCTCAGATAGGCAGGTGTGAGTCCCTTTTCTTGAAGTGGGGTCTAGGAGTTCAGTTAGGCCTTTTGATTATGTACCTGTCTCCCAGCTGCATATCATCGGCCCTGCCTGAGCTGCTGGATGTGATAATCGAGTTGGCAGTTGATTTCTCCAGGCTTGTGGTCCTGGGAGATTTCAATCTGCCTTCCATTCGGGAGACATCCAACCTGGCCCAGGAGTTCATGGCTTCCATGACAGCTATGGACCTAACTCAATTAATTCCATAGTGGGGGACATACACTTGACCTGGTTTTTGTCTCTGGACTGTGGATAAATGATTTAGGTATAGGCAATATAGCCATCCAAACCCTGTCATGGTCTGATCATTTCCTCCTCAGGCTTGACTTCCAATCCACCACCCCCCACTCCAGGGAGGCAGAACTGATCAGATGGTTCTGCCCCAAGTGCCTGATGGACCCTGAGAGGTTCCAGATGGAGCTTGGGACTTTTCCTGGTTCTCTTGCACACAGCTCTGCCAAGGCCCTAGTGGAAGCCTGGGATAGGGTGGCCACTGGGGCCTTGGATCAAGTTGTGCCTTTGCAGCCTCTGGTCTGGTGCCGACCCTGGATGGCTCCTTGGTTTACTGAGGAGCTTCAGGAGATGAAGTGCCAGAAAAGATGCCTAGAGAGTGGTTGGAGGGCCAGCAAATCTGAATCTGACCGAACATCACTAAGAACTTATATTAAGTCTTATCTAGTGGTGATGGAAGCGGCAAAACATGTATATTTTTCCGCTCTCATTGCATCCTCAGATAATCGCTCAGCTGCCCTGTTTAGAGTAACCTGCTCCCTGCTTAGTCAGGGGACAAGGGAGGATCCTTTACAGGGCAAGGCTGAGGAATTTGTTCAATATCTGCAGGATAAAATCACTCAGATCTGGATGGGCTTGGACTCTGGGTAGATTCCAATGGATTGTCAGGGTCCAGTCTGGGTGAGATCATCTGGGATGAGTTTGACCCTGTGACTCCTGATGACATGGACAGGATTGTGGGTAAACTTAGTACCACCACCTGTGTATTGGACCCATGTCCCTCCTGGCTGTTTTCTGCCGCCCAGGTTACATGAGGCTGGCTCCAGGCGGTTATCAATGCTTCTCTAAGAGACAGGTTCCCCTCCACCTTGAAGGAGGCTGTGGTGAGGCCCCTCCTCAAGAAGCCTGCTGTAGACCTGGCTTCTTTTAATAACTATCGGCCAGTCTCCAATCTTTGCTTTGTGGCCAAGGTTGTTGACAGTGTGGTGGCACGTCAGTTCCCGCAATACCTGGATGAAGCTGTCTATCTGGATCTGTTTCAGTCTGGTTTCAGACCTGGTTACAGCACGGAAATGGCATTGGTTGCATTGGTCGATGATCTCTGGCGTGCCTGGGACAGGCGTTGGTCGATGATCTCAGGCGTGCCTGTCCTCTGCTGAGAGGTCTTACTTGACCTCTCAGCAGCTTTTGATACCATCAACATGGGATCCTGCTGCAATGACTGAAGGGGTTGGGAGTGAGAGGCACTGTTTTGCAGTGGTTTACTTCCTACCTCTCGGGCCAATCACAATTTGTGTTGGCAGGGAGGCAGAGATCGACCCCAAGGTCTCTCACTTGTGGGGTACCTCAGGGGTCGGTCCTCTTGCCCCTCCTGTTCAACATTTACATGAAGCCTCTGGGTGAGATCATCTGTGGTTTTGGGGTGCGATATCACCAATATGCTGATGATACCAACTTTTTATCTCTACCCCGAACCACCCCAATGATGCCCTTGACGTGATGTCCCAGTGCTTGGAAGTTGTACAGATCTGGATGGGGACTAACAGGCTCAGGCTCAACCCCTCCAAGACTGAGTGTCTGTGGTTCCTGGCATCCCACTTTGCTCAGTGTGTTCCCCTTCTGGCAATAGGGGGGGAGGATTTGCTCCACTCAGAGAGGGCTCACAGTCTGGGTGTCTTCCTGGATCCAGAGCTTAGTTTTATGGCTGTGACCAGGGGGGCTTTTGGCCAGGTTCACCGGGTACACCAGTTGCATCCCTTTCTGGACCAGGATGCCTTGTGCACAGTCACTCATGCCTTGTCACTTCCCGTCTGGACTACTGTAATGCTCTCTACATGGGGTTGCCCTTGAAGAGCACTCAGAGACTCCAGCGGGTGCAAAGTGCAGTCGCGCGGATTGTTATGAGTCTCTAGATACTCCCACTCCTGCATGACCTTCACTGGCTTCCAGTTGTCTTCTGGGTGTGATTCAAGGTGTTAGTGATAACCTTCAAAGCACTCCATGGCTTAGGCCCAGGGTATCTGCGAGACCACCTACTGCCACCAATAGCCTCCCATCATTTTTATTTTATTTTTTTAATTTCTATTTATATACCCCCGTTCTTCGAAGACTCAGGGAGGCTTACAGTGCATTTATAGCAATTGCCTTCATCCTTTGTATTGACCTGCTTAGCATCCAATACAGTCCCACAGAGTCGGCCTCCTCAGGGTGCCATCGGCCAGTGTCGGCTGGTGACCCCCAGGGGAGGGCATTCTCTGTGGGAGTACCTACCCTCTGAAATGAGTTACCTCCAGAGCTCCAGATAATTCCCGACCTCTGATCCTTCCGCTGTGCCTTGAAGACTTGGCTTTTTCAGCAAGCCGGTCTGACCTGATCTAATATTAATTTTAATGGATTTAATTGTTAATTTTAAATTTTAAAAGTGTTAGTCCTATTTTAGATATTTATTGTATTCTTTATTTAATAACTTTTTAACTTTTGTATTATATGCTTTTTACGACTGTGAGCCGCCCTGAGTCCCTTGGGAGAAGGGCGGCATAAAAATCCAATAAATTCAATTCAATTCAATTCAATCTCATATCTCTGTGGAGGATTATCTGTCTCTTATTTATAGTTTATTTATCTGTCCCTTATTTATAGTATTATTATCTGTCCCTTATTTGCAGTCTCTGGACAAGAAAAAATCCAGAAGAAACCAGTGGCAGACCCCCAAAAAACTGCAGGGATGTAGCAATGAAATCGCCAGGAAATGATCTTATTTATTAATCAAAGCAGATCTTATTTCAGCTTTTTGTACTGCAGATCAAACACAGTTACCAAAACAAATAGCTCTTCCTATCAAGATGCATATAGGAGGCAATCTTCCCCTAACGCTCGTTGATATAACTACCAACTTACGGTATTTCTAGAATACAGAGAAGCAAACTACAGAAACCCAACAGGTAAAACATCACATGACTCTGAAACCTAAACAAAGCGATCTGAAAAGAACAAAGACCTAAGAGGAAAAAGAAGCAGTGACATACACGGAGGTTATTCTGGGGCATTTATTTGGGGAAGTAGCTCTTAGCCAAGATGAAAGGTCATACTTAAGTAGAATAGGCAGACTGGTCTAATAATACCTCATTAGACTTATTTAGGTACAAGAGCAGTAAAACTGATAAGATTTGTATTTTCATTTGCTTTGTTCCTAAAGGAAGTCCAGAGGCCATACCTGTGCACACCCACACATTTGTTCACTGAAGAGATAAGCTTTGTAAAAGAATCTGATGATGATTTAGTGTTCCTAACCTAGTATTATAACCAGACTGAAATAATAAATAGGAACTATTGTAGCACTACACACATAAAAACCAAGAGTCAAAGAACTGCATCACCAGTTTCACTCATCTCCAAGAGACTTTGAACTTGAATTTCCCAAGTAGCACACATGCCTGCTTTTAAAATATTTTGTTTTGTTTTGTTTTATCCCTAAGGCTTTAGAGCAAGTTGGAAGGCTGCAGTTTATTTTACTTTAGTTTATTTGTTTAGTACTTATTTTTCATGTGTTCCCCATCTCAAAGCAATAGAAAATCATACTGTAATTTTCAGTCATTGTTGGAACTGGAGGACAATAAAAAAGCCACACAAAGGAGTTCAGCTTACTCACCCTTAACTGGAACAATCTAATCAAGCTACCAAAACTCTACAAAGGAAACACCCCCCCTGCCCAGGTTTTCTTTTGCTGGCAAGTTAAAGAGACCCTTTTACAAAATTCACTCATTTCAGCAGAGAAATTGCTCTATGGGGTCAGAGTGAAATGGTAAAGTCTCTGCTACATCTCAGACCTACAGGCTTGCATTGGTCAGGGCAGAAGCTGAGGGGGAATTATTTACTGTGGGGCCCAATCAGGAAATACTGGGGGCTTTACATCCATATTATTATGCTTCTCAATTACGCCATTATAGAAGACTGCCATGGCTTTTACCAGGATTGCCAGTGATGGCAGTTCTGTGGAATTTCCTAATTGGAGAGAGCATCTAGGAGGGGTGGAGAACCCTTTGGGGCTAGCAGAGCAATTCTTTACTAGTGGGGAGGCTAACACAGAAAGGTTTCTCCCCCACCCTATCCTCGCTTTGTCTATCAAGTTACTTCTGGATTCGCAATCTCGGAACTCAATGGGTAGCATTTATCTCAAAGAGTACAATGCTTGAAATGGCTGCATTCCAATATGTATATTTCTCTGAATATCTTCAACATGTAGAATGGGAAATCAGATGAAGAAAAATAAAGCAATGAGTTTTCTACACTGGATTTTTGTATCAAGAACACTCCCTCATTTAGCCAACCCAAAGTAGATCTTAAGATTATTAATCAGAAGGTAGTTATTAAATACAAGTATCAGTTTTGACTTGTTCAGTGCCTCAGGGATTCAACTGTTTGTATTTTGGAAATAAGAATGCCAATGTCATTTAGCCAAGGAAGTAATTATTTCTGTAGCTACTGATTTGTGTAATGACTAGTTTAAAAGGGATATACCTGCTACAGAGCTCACGAATTCATTGAAGTGTTTGGCTTTCATTTTGTGCTCTATAGTGACTTTTTGGTAGATTGAATTATTCCAGTATGGATATTACAAAAAATGCTACTTTAAAAATGTTTACCATGTGAGTTATTTTTATTTATGAAAGTAGACACCATCAATGACATTTAACTTGTTGGGAGAATATGAACATTTATTTATTTATTTATTTATTTATTTATTTATTAGATTTACATACCGCCCTTCTCCCGAAGGACTCAGGGCGGTGTACAGGGCACTAAAAACATACAGTAGAAATATTAAAAATGAAT
>JANHFR010003591.1:23878-34556 GCA_032468015.1 Mimophis mahfalensis
TCCCGAGCCCTCCAGAGATCATCGACCAAAGCGACCAATGCCGTTTCAGTGCTGTGCCTGGGCCTGAAGCCCGATTGAAATGGGTCCAGATAGGTAGCTTCATCCAGGTACTGAGGGAGCTGACGCGCTACCACACTCTCAACAACCTTTTATTACATTTTTTCCATTTCCACCTTTCATGAATTCAATTATTTCCATATTAAATCTATAGTCTCTATTGCAATTCTCATTTAAGAAATTCTTACTATTAAAATACGTAATTTCTCTATTAGTAGGAACTATTAGCTTTAAGTTCTAACAAAGTAAGTTTCAATTTAATTCCATTTTAAGGCAATTAAGTATTTTCTGATTGTGTACTACACTCTGGAAGTTGGCTAAATAAAATTTGTTGACTCTCAGACTTAGAAATAATTTTATATCAATTAACAGACAAGATTGGAGAATAGTGCACAATTTCATATGGGCTAATTTCAGTTTGCTGTTCAGAAATTCCATAGCAACTTTTGAATTAATGTGAAAAGAAATAAAATTTCTGCTCTTAACCAGCACGTAATATCACATTAAGACCTTTAAACTGTATTATAATTTTAACATTCTAAAGATTTGGTATTTTCATTATTTTTCCCCTTTTCTTTTTACTTTATTTGTAACTTTTTAGTTTTTTATTCTTCTCTATTTGCTTTATATTGTTTTCATTCAATTCCATTTATTTCAATCAAGCATAATGTCTAATTAAAGAACAGAAATTAAGAAGATAAAATGGCATTTATTATCAAGAGTTACCTAGAGACCAACATCTCAGTAAAACCCAATGTAAATATTGATAGTTTTTGTATAACAATAATTATATGCAACAAAAGAATTTATTTTAAAAAAAGGTTTCTATTTTTTTTAAATTGCTTAGGTTTCCCCATTTATAGATTATTTTTATATACTCCACACATACAAATCCACACATATATTTCACTTGGAATATGAATGTGTGTGTGTGTGTGTGTGTGTGTGTGTGTGTGTGTGTGTGTACATGTGTATGTGTGAGTGTACACACATATTCCATACTGCAAGTGAAAAAAATAAACTAAATCATGAGGGTTCGTCACTGATCTCTGAGCTGGACCAAGTTCAGATAACAACAAGAAACCCTAATTTCAATCCTGAGCTATATTCTCCTTTATTGATAAAATAAAATATTTACTATTTATTGCTACTAAATTGAATATCTTTTTAAAAAATTTAAAAAATGCTTTAAAAAACAATCAGAAATTGGTTTTTTAAAAGGCTTTTAAGTATTTAAATTGTTTTCTGGGTTTCGTAAGCTATCAAGAGTCTGTTGGAATGGGTGGCCATCATAAACCAATCAATCAATCAATCAATCAATCCTTAGAGATGGTTAACTAGAACCAACTAAACCTGACTTTTTTCCAGTGTGACAGCTAGTTAGATAATTATTTGATCATCTTTGTACAATCTATGGAACTAAAATTCAAGGTGCTGGTGTTAACTTATAAAGCCCTGAATGGCTTGGGTCCGGAATATCTGAGGGGACACCTGCTGCCAGCGACATCTGCCCACCACCCGATCCGCTCACATAGGGAGGGCCTCCTCCGGGTGCCGCCCGTTTCAGAATGCCGGTGGGCGGTGCCTAGGGGGAGACCATTCTCTGTTGGAGCTCCCACCTTATGGAACCAGCTGCCGCTGGAGCTCCGAACAGCCCCGACCTTCGCTCCTTCCGCAAGGAGTTGAAGACCTGGCTCTTCACATTAGCCAGCCTGGATTGAGTGTTATTTTACTTTGTTTGTTAGGGTGTGTTTATTTAATTCTTTTAACTTTTGTATTTTCCATTTTCAATGCCCTGTACACCGTCCTGAGTCCAGTAGGAATAGGGCAGTATATAAATCAAATAAATCAGATAGATTAATCCCAGTGATGGTTAGCATGAACCAGCTAAAGGTAAATGGAACTTTTAAAGTTTATTATTTTGCACGTTCTTATGCACATAAGGAACACAATGATCTCTGTGTCAGAAAGAATAATGGATGGGTGAGTCGTGATGTAGAATGGGAAGGAAATGTCCACCCCAGTTTGTTTTGTGGTATGGAACAGTGCCACCATTCTGCTTGGCGGTGTAATCAGAGAAAATAGAGACAGCAATGATTGTATTAATTCATTTCTACTTGCTATTTCAAGTCAGAAAGGTAATACAAACCTTGTGCAGCAATGTATTTTTTCATTTCTTTAAAACCCTGGGAGAGAAAGTCATATATTATTATCCTGCAAGTACGGACTCAGAAAAAAAAAAAGATATTTGCGCAGTCTAAGAGTTAGAAGGCAATGAATAATGCCTGAGTTTGCAACATTTTAAATGAAAGTCACTCACGTCGATATAGCTTGCATTTATGTAGTCATATCCCTGCTCCCCTGGGCTTGAGTTAAGCACCACACGATTGTAATCATCTTTTCATAGGGAAACAAAAAATCAAGACCAAGAATGTCAATCAATCAATATTGTTAGTTCAGTATAATTTTTCTGAAAGAGGGAGAGAGAACAGGAAGTTGAAAGGTTTGTGTTTGCATGGTGTGCTTACAAGGGAGGATATCGATGTAGCGGTTCTTGTTCTGGTTATAAGGCTTGCGTGCTTCTTTTATGGGGTATTTACTGAAGACTCTGGGAATGCTCTGCAAAAGAAAATATCTATCTGAGCCAAAAAACTTTAGGTAAAAAACATTATAAACTCAGACAAAGAGCATGAGCTACTGAATCCTTGTTTGTCTTTCTGTTTCTTGCTGGCTCTTCTGAATCCAGTTTTCTAGTTCCATTTGTTTAGCATAAGATCCAAATCAATCAGCATATTTCTAAAGGGTGTGTTTCTAAATAAACCTATGTAGAAATAACAATAATTCGGGCCTATTAAATAAATAATGTAATCTGAATGGAGACATAAAGATGCTTATCTTCATTTGTACTTCAGATTATTATGAAGAGACTGTTATAGCCCTATTCAGACATATCTAATCTCCCTGATATTAAAAGGGAGACGTTTTTTTAATGACCCTACAATCCCTTGCTTTGGGGTGGGGTCAGGATGACTGATTGGAACTGTTTATTGGCTGGATACTCTTCCTGATGCCTATGCGGATTTTGCCACAGACAATAACTCATTGCATCCTGAGAGAGAAATATCTGCCTAGGATCGAACTCACAGTCTCCTGATTGTTAGGCAAGAGCTCTACCTCTAGGCCACCATGCTGCTCCCTGATATTGAAAGGGAGTAAAACAGAGGTGGTTTTCAGCCGGTATGGACCAGTTCTGGTGGGCCGGTAGCGGAAATTTTGATTGGTTCAGAGAACTGGCAAATGTCACCTCTGGATGTCCCCTCTCCTCTGTGCCCTGCAATTGGCAAAATGGACTGCTAAATTGGCCACGCCCACCCAGTCACATGACCACATAGCCATGCCCACCCAGCCACATGACCACATAGCTACACCCATCAAGCCAAGGCCACAGAACTGGTAGCAAAAAATTTTGAATCCCACCACTGGAGTAAAAGAATTAAAATGTACAAGACCCTTAGGGTGGGAACTATCTACTAAAATAGCTAACCAGCAAGACTATACATAGGCCCTCGTTAGATTTTTGATTGGGATACTAACCTGAAATTCATCCAGAAAAAGCCTTCCTTCATCTGCTATTTTTCTCTTGTATGCTTCCCACAATAACTCCGCAGGAATTGGGTCTATGTTCTTCAGGTGTCTTTCATCATCTTTAAAAGAGGTAGAAACACTTCTGGATAAGCACATGTGCATAGCTTCTAATATGTGTAATGAAACTGTTACTCAATATGTGCTTGAGCACATATGTCAAAATTATTGAATGGGTTTGCTGCCTGAACTCAATGAGCTAAGCTTTAAAACTTACTACCAAATTATTCAATCCAAGGGCATTTCATTCACTTATGGCATATGCATTTAAGCCTTCACGGTAACGGTAGAGAAACGAATAAAACAGCATCTAAAATTAATATGGTCATGCAACTGTAATTTCTAACACCAGTTTTTCCATCTTTCCTTTTGGAGCCTTAGATTTGCCAAGGTTGAGAACATTGAGATGAAGGAAACACATATTCCTGGACTTATTCCTTTTTTTTCCATGAAAAAAAGGTTCTACGTGGATATTACTTTAAGATACTGTTTTTAAGCTTCTTCAATAGTGCTAATTGCATTTTAAAAAATCTCTATATACCCACAAGGGCTTTGAAATTTGTTTTGATCAAGGATCAGGAAAGAATTAGTCTTTTCCCACATATTGTATAGTTTTAGTGATGCTAATCAGGCCACATTCTATTTACAATCCAGCCTGAATTAGAGCAAGATGACTTTTATGTCTTATTAAAGTTGGTCCTCATTTACAAAGGGGGAAAAAAAGTCTTTTAAAGTACCTAGTTTAGCACATGTGTTCTTTGCATTAGAAGCTCTCAAAAAGACTCGAAAGAAATGTGAAATTATTCTGAATGTAGTTTAGATTCACTGCTTAAAATGACAACATAATAAAGCTAAAACTTCATTTCTGAGCAAAAGAGAGAGAATAGACTAAATGAAATAAAGAGTGCCTCCCACCCGCTTTTCACGGTTATTTTCACAGTAATAATGAGTGTGCTAATTCCATTGATATATAGGCCATATATCCACTGATGTAAGAAGGGACGGTGAAACAGACAACATTGTGCTTGTTGCACCTTAGTTCAGAAGCAGGGCAGGAAAACCCATTGGGGTAGAGAATTCCATGTAGCAATGGGGTTTATGAACCTCTGGAGGGGAAAAAAAACCTTTCATAGTACCATTTCAAGGGTCTTGTACTTTCTAGAATTTTTTAAATATTTACCTCTTGTTACAAGCCTTACTCCTTCTTCTTCATCACTGCAAAAAAAAAACAACAACAAAAAAAAACCATCAAGAGATAAAACTGAATGGTGAGAACAAAATTGTTAGGATTTTTGCATTCCCATATTAAAACAATAATATCTATATGCTGTAAGGTGCACTTAAAATGGCTGACAAGGTTTTAGGCCACACCACACTAACAGCCTGGAGACAGGGAGTCTGGCTCTAAGCAGGTGCAAGCCCAACAGCTCACAAGACAGCCATGTGAGCTGTCAATCAGTGTTAAAGGTTACACTATAAATATGGGTAGCAGCTACACCTTCTAACTGCTCCTCCCATCTACTCTGCTTGTATTGCTTTGTTTCACTTCTGTAAGTACAGCCACCTCGTGGCTCCTGTGAATATTTGTAAATAAAGCATCCTTTGGTTGATCTAGATTGTCTGGTATCCTGGCTTTGGGCTCTACACTATCAACCTGAGATCAGATGCAAGATTCATCATTTAGTTGTTAACAGCATTGTAGATCCAAGTCTGCAATGCTAGAAAATTAACAAAAATATTTCTATTTTTCAATAGATGTTAATGTGTATGTACACGAGGTAGTCTGCAAGTGAGTGTATTAAGCCCTTTTTTCTAATTCTGCTACTCCAGCTTTGAAAAAGAGCAGGTTCCCCTCCTACTTACAAAAGACCCAGAACAGCAGAGTGTATTCCCCTGTTGCATATTAACAACTATTTCAAATGCCACATATTTTTTTTTGAGGATAGCCTCACCCTCGACCTACAACTGAGCATATTCCTGATCTACACTACCATGTTATTAATAGATTCCCCTGGAGACCACCTGACACTGGTTTCACTCTATCTGCAGCTTGTAAGACAGGCATAGCTTCAATGCATGGCTCAGATCCTTTTACCAAGGCCTGAACCCGCAAAACCTCCATATGATGGTTGTGTTAAGGCAGGACACTTAACTCAAGAGCTATCTGGACACTTGGAGTCAAGGATTTGTAGGAAGGTCTATTGCATGTACATCTATATATATAAAGCAGTGTGTCTGAAGGTGTGGGTGTGGGTGTATGTATGTGGGTGGTGTCAGGACTCCAATGCAGGTTCTCCATTCCAGCAAGAACTCAGACACTCAGAAATATTTTTGAGGAACTCCAGATGGCCTACCTTGGAAATATTTCTATAACTCATTAATTGCACTGTTTCCCATGAGAAGTGTTGTGCTATCTCCTGGCCTCCTTAACCTGCCAAGACAACTCTGATTCCCAGCCTCTGGATGACTTCTTCTATGTATGATGTAATGCTGTACTGTGTAACCACCTTTGCCATTGGCTCAATAAAGTTGGGAGGGAACAGAGAGCAAAACTTCTTCACTATGCTTCCTGGCTTTGTCTCTTCACTTCACCTTTACTTCTGGCTCTTCTCTTTACTCTTCTCTTGGTCCTCCATCTTTGGGTCTCTACCCTCATCACTATGCTTCAATGCTCTCTCCCCGGAAAACTGAAAGCTGCCTGGTTTGTATCATGTGGATATTTTTTTCCCTCCATGCATGTGATCACAATTTGAGATCTTCCTACTTGGCTTCCAATGACTGCGAGATTTATTTAACAGCTGTAGTGATTCACTTCCTCAATGATTCAGTTAACAACCATAGGAAAAATGTCATAAAATTGGGTGCAACTCGTTTAATGCCCTGTCCACCGGGGGTGAGGTGTTGCCCCTGGTGGACAGGGCATGCAACTTGGGGGTTCTCCTGGATGCGGGACTCACATTGGAGGAACATGTGGGGACTGTGACCAGGGTAGCTTTCGCCCAGGTTCGCCTGGTGCGATAGTTGGGCGCCTACCTGGACCAGGATGCCTTACGGACAGTCACTCATGCGCTGGTGACTTCTCGCCTCAACTACTGCAACGCGCTCTACATGGGGCTGCCCTTGGGGACCATGCGGAGGCTTCAGCTGGTGCAGAATGCGGCCGCGTGAGTGGTAATGGGAGCTCTCCGATATTCCCATGTAACACCTCTACTCTGCGAACTGCATTGGCTTCCGGTTGCCCTCCACGTGAGGTTCAAGGTGCTGGTGATGACCTATAAAGCCCTGAATGGCTTGGGGCCGGAGTATTTGAGGGGACACCTACTGATGCTGTCATCTTCCCACCACCTGGTTCGATCCCATAGGGAGGGTCTTCTCCAGGTGCCGCCGGTGAGGGAGTGCCAACGGGTGACACCAAGGGAGAGGGCTTTTTCCATGGGGGCGCCCGCCCTCTGGAATTCATTGCCAGTCGAGCATCGAATGGCGCCCGACCTTCAGACTTTCTGCAGGGAGTTGAAAACTCTGCTATTTACATCAGCTGGCCTGGACTGAGGGATTTTAATAGTTAGATTTTAACCTGTTTGTGAGGGCGTGTTTTTCTAATATTTAGTTTTAATTTTTGTATTTTGTGTTTTTAATGCCCTGTAAACTGCCCTGAGTCCTTCGGGAGAAGGGCAGTATAAAAATTTAAATAAATAAATAAATAAATAAATAAATAAATAAATAAATAAATAACAACCACCATGTTTTGTGACATAAATTCTGGTCCCAATTCCAATAGTAACTTGAGGACTATCTGTATAAAACCATGCCCCTCAGAAAATCAGACTTGCAATGAACTTCTATAAAAATCAAAAGAAATCAATCAACTGAGGGGAGGGGGATATGTAAGTGTAAGTCCCATGGTTAAAATTTGGAAGGCATTGCTCACTGCCTTGAATGTAACTAACTGCAATTGTGACAATAATAAAGAATTCTATCTATAATTCTGTGCAAAATTTTCTATGATTTCCTGCAACAAAATGACCATGATAATTGTAGTTCATTTTCAGCAGAGAAGCTGCCCAAGTGTTCACTTCCAGGCAGTAGTGGGATTCAATTTTTCTTACTACCGGTTCTGTGGGTGTGGCTTAGTGGGTGTGGCTATGCTATCGGCCAATCAGAGGTGATGTTTGCTGGTGTCGACCAATCAGAGGTGGTTCTATGAATCAGTCTAACTATTATTGCTACCGGTTCTACAGAACCTTTCGGAACTGGCTGAATACCACCTCTGCTTCCAGGCATATGTAATGGGACAGACCAGGGTGCAGTTTTCCTATTGTTGTCATACACACTCAGACGAGGAAAAGAATGCATTTCACAAAGTTACCTTGAGTTCTTTCGGTTAAGGATGTATATCTTATACAAGACAAGAAGTAAAGCTAGAACTGTTACAATAATCAGGAACGCCAAAAATCCAATGACGGCTTTAGTATCATCTGTAGAATGAAATGAAATGAAACAAAGAATTTAGGAAATGTCAACATTTTGTTACCATCCTGTCTTTTCTGTATGCAAATTAAACTAATCAGTAAATTAAAAGGAATTAAAAGGAAAAATGTTGACATACACTTGGTGGTTATTTTTTTCAATATTGGCTCTGAAGAATTATGTCCATTGAAGACAGATACCTGGTAAAAAAGAAGACACAATAAATGTACACACCTGAAATGCAGCAAAAACAAAGTCTTGCACAAATCTTCCAAAATCCTCTGTGAGAGCTATACCATATGGAACCTTCATTAAGAATATGAATATCTTGAGCTATAAGTGAGCTATAAGAATCAGCTCAAAAATGATGGTGCACAGCCTTGGACTGATGGGGGTGGGGAATTTTAATTATTGTATGGTTGATTTTAATTGGTTATTTATGGGAGTATAGGTTTAATATTTTTTTTTAATTTTGTACTTTGTGTTTTTTATCGTTGGGAACCGCCCTGAGTCCTTTGGGAGATAGGGCGGCATACAAATCCCATAAATAAAATAAAATAAAATAAAATAAAATAAATAATAAGTGCTTACACTTAGCTCCTGGCTGCCTGCAATTAGTGTGAGTTTTAATCTCACCAGGCTCATGGTTGACTCAGCCTTCCATCCTTCCAAGGTAGGTAAACTGAGGACCCAGATTGTTGGGGCAATAAATTGACTTTGTAAGTCAATCAGCTGACTTTGTAAAACACTGCTGGGGTGGGGTGGGGGCGCGAAAGCCCTAATAAGCAGGTTTATACAAAGGATGAAGACAATTGCTATAAGTGTATTGTAAGCCGCCCTGAGTCTTTGGAGAAGGGCAGCATATAAATAGAAATTAAACAAAAAACCCACAAAATAGAAATAAGAAAATAAATATTTCACCTCGCCCTCACTTATGAAGATTAACACTTTGGTACTATACCAAGAAAAAAATAAATGCAAAGGTGAAGCTGCCCAAGTGTTCAATGCCAGATACATGTTAATTTTAAGGAAATGGCTGAGGATGCTTGGCTGTTAATTAATTAATTAATTAATTCAATTAGCAATTTGACCGTACTCGATTTAGTTCCGTTTAAAAAAAAATGGTTGCAGGTTGCCCCTGACCAGAGTACTGCTAAGTATTGCTCTGATAATTTTGGCGTTATCCATTCCAGAACAGCATGTCCTGAATTTAATCACCAGATTAACCAAACACAAACAGCGATTTTGGTTTGCGTGCATGTCAGTCTTTACCCAATCCATTAGCTTGCTGGAAGGACTGATTCAGACCATAAATTTAATTCATTATTTTCTCAAAATTTTGACTTCACTGAATAAACAGATAGATATACTGTATTTCGGGGGCGGGGGAGTGAAATACCTCAGTCTCAAGTTTAGAACAATGCAACTTACCTGAAAAGTGTATGTTTTCAAAAAAGAGAGGTTGTCCACTTTGAATTCGCAGATGCTTTTCTGTTTAGTGCCGCCATCCCATTTTAATGTATAGAGTCTGTGGGGTCCATTTAATTTCTCTGGTCCCGCACAACAAACTTCTACAATATTGTTTCCCTCTCTGGATATGATTAAGTCAAGTTTTTCCAAAGGACCTGGTTCTGTTGAAAATTAAAATGGTTCTCGTTAAAAGAAAATAAGCAGTGCTAAGAGTATAGGAATCAGAATGCTTCAACGATTTCAGGGAGTTCTTGTTTAATGACTGCAATCAGCAGTTAAGCAAAATGATCACAAAATGAAGAGCGAGACAGAGATGGACACTATGAAATATACTGGTTGCTGCTGTTTCACTCAAATAAAATTCTTTTATACTGTGTCCAATTTTTGACCCCCTTTTTTTCTTTTTTTCTTTTTTTTTTCTCCTTTGCAGGGCAGAGAGATTGCTTAAACAAGTTATAGATAGTCCTCAACTTACAGCAGTTAGAGTGCTGATGGTTCAAAACTATGATGACTCTGAAAAGTGTGACTTAGGACTGTTTTCATAGTTACAACCTTTGCAGCATCCCCATGATCATGGGATCAAAATTCAGATGCTTGGCAGCTGGTTCTTATTTATGACCACTGCCATGTGCCAGGGTCACGTCATCTCCTTTTGTAAACGTCAGACCAGCAAAGTCAATGGGGAGTCCAGATTCACTTAACAACAGTTAGGTTTAATCTATTTTTAATAGTTGTATTTTGTGTTTTTAATAATATTTGTATTTTGTGTTTTTAATATGTTGTAAGCTGCCCTGAGTCCTACAGGAGTAGGGCGGCATATAAATTCGATTAAAATAAAAATAAAATAAAATAAACTGGGTTACTAACTTATCAACTACAGCAGGGGTGTCAAACTTGATTGCATTGAGGGCTGCATAAGGGTTGTGTTTGAACTCAGAGACAGAGGTGGTATTCAGCCAATTCCGACAGGTTCCGGAGAACCAGTAGCGATAATTTTGACTGGTTTGGAGAACCGGCAAATACCACCTCTGATTGACCGACA
>JANHFR010003593.1:0-10908 GCA_032468015.1 Mimophis mahfalensis
CTTAAATGGACTCTGGGGGATGGTAGAGGACAGGAAGGCCTGGAGAAACATTGTGCATGGGGTCGCGATGGGTCAGATACAACTTCACAACTAACAACAACAACAAA
This sequence comes from Mimophis mahfalensis, assembly GCA_032468015.1. NCBI lineage: Eukaryota > Metazoa > Chordata > Lepidosauria > Squamata > Mimophis > Mimophis mahfalensis. The sequence goes on from JANHFR010003593.1 coordinate 108, forward strand.
TGGTGAGGGAGAATGAGATTTGGCATTTAGGTCTTAGAGTAAGGAAAGGGTACACAAGTGAATAAGAAGTTATGTAGGGATAACTGCATAGGGATAACTACAAATCACTGAACTGGGATCTGAACTGAAATTGTGATTCTGTAATTAATGAATATATGGCTATTTTGGGTTGGGACTGATTCATTTCATGACATTTGTATTACAGCTGGTCTAAAAACAGGAATGGATTTCCCAGAATCTTTGTTAAATAAAGATAAAAACATTCTGCTTGCAACCTTGGCACAAAAATTGCTGAAAATATTACTGTTGATAATTAGCCCTATAAACGTTGGCTTTGTGAAACTTCTGAGAATATCAAATAACTGGTAAGTAGGTTAAACAGTACCTTCTGAAAACTGTACAGTGGCTTCATTAGATATAGGAAAAAGCATTTGGTACAGTACAAGTACAATATAATATCTTTCTGGAATGTGTTATAAAAATGGCTTCGCATCACACTTGCAAGATGTTTGAAGGATATCAAAAAGCTATAAGTAAATAGCAATATATTCAGCTGTAGTATCTATCACATTCATGCTATGTTTAATTTAATATCAACTGCCTTGGAAACGATAGTGGATCTGAATGCCCAGATGAAGATTTTTTTTTAGGGACTAAACTAACAATACTGCTTGTCCGCAATGAGAAAAGTAAATAACAGAAATTTGGAACAGAGAAATGGATGTTGCTGAATTATAAAATCATCAGTTACAACTTTTAAAAAATGTTAAATGTACTTATTAAGAATGGTATTTATGAATTTAAGACAAGGTCAACATATTAAAATTCTTTTTTAAATTTATTGAACTGGATATTTTTGGTTGTTTTTACAATTCGAGATGTAATACATGCAAAGGTACATCAGTAAAAATACTTTGCTCATATTCTTGATAATTCCTTATTGATTAAACAGTCTTATTAAGGTGATTAAAATGTCAATAGGTCATTGTTTTTGTAATTCAGCCTGGATTAAGCAAAACATAAATTCTGGCTTCATTCTACCTCTGAGAAACTGATTTCTCTAATCTTTTTCCTCCTTTCTGGGTTCCACCCTTTGGTTTGGAAACAATTAGCTATAAAAAGAAAATATGAGATAATTCTTCTTTAGAGTTCAAATTTCATTTTTCTTAACTCAAAGGTTCATATAGTTACTAGGGCAGCCCAAAGAAATTTGTATAGCTTAATGGTTTTTATTCAATAAGACTGAGTGATATAAGCCATTTGCTACTAGAACAAATTGATCTAATACTTAATTTTGATAATGACAATTGTATCTGCTGAGCATCATTTTTCGTCCTAGGATATTTCTGAAGGCACCTCTTACCTCCTGGTTCCTCATGCTGTAGATTAATGGGTTGAGCATGGGGGTCACCACTACATAGAACACAGAGGCCATTTGGTCTAGGTGATAATTCTGTCTAGAGCTTGGCCGTGCATACATAAAGCTGAGACATCCATAGAAAATGGTGATGACCATGAGGTGAGATGTACATGTGGAGAAGGCTTTTCTACGGCTCGTGGCAGAGTGGATCTTTAAAATGGTGATCAAGATATAACTATAGGAGGTGAGAACAGTCAAGCTTGTTGTTATTAAATTAAAGCCAACAAATACAAATACAAACAGATAATTAAGACTGATATCTGAGCAGGAAAGAGCAAAAAGAGGAGGGCCCTCACAATAAAAACTCTTAATGATGTTTGGGCCACAGAAGGACAGTCTAGTAGTTGCAGTTATGGTGTGCACAGAAGCATTTATGATTCCAGCAATGTACGAAATTGCTATCAGCTGAACACACTTTCTTTGGGACATTATCAACAAGTAGAGTAGAGGACTGCAGATTGCCACGTAACGATCATAGGCCATCACAGCTAGGAGGTAGCACTCCGTGGTTCCAAATAGGGCGTAAAAGTAGAGCTGAGTAAAACAGCCCACATAAGAAATACTTTTCTTCTCCTTCAAAAGATTGGATAGAAAGTTTGGGGTGACAGATGAGGTGTAACAAATATCCAAAAAAGATAAACTAGTTAGGAAAAAGTACATTGGTGTATGGAGAGAAGGACTGATCCTGATCAAAATAATCATGCTTAGATTTCCCACCAGGGTGATGGCATAAACAGCAGAAAACGTCCCAAAAAGGATGAGCTGTAACTGTGAGTCCTCTGTTAATCCAGTGAGTATGAATTCTGACACCTGTGTGCTGTTTCCCATGTAATCACAATCTCTATCTACATGAAAGGGCAGATTGGATATAACATACTATTTGTGATTAAACTAGCTTCTGCCCATGAATAAATTCCTCCACAGAACTGTTAAAGGCAATTAATAACCAAGGGAGTGCTACTGAAATCTTCAAGTTGAGGAACTCTTTTAAACCTGGGAAGACATCAAAAAGATATCACAGCAAAATATGATTTGCATTGACATTTTCTTTCACAAGATATTTTCAGAAGCTTCAGTAAAGAATTAGCAAGCTAAGTGAAGAAAGGTTCTTACTGCTTTAGTTTAGTTTAGTTTTTATTAAATTTATATACCGCCCTTCTCCCATAGGGACTCAGGGCGGTGTACAGGGCATTAAAATAACCATATATACAATTAAAATTAAATTAAATTCAACACGCCCTCACGCACAACATACAGCTAAAACAATTAAAAGAACACACACACACACACAGAGCTTTCAACTGTATATATTGTTTTATCGATTTTTTTTGCTGGATCTACATGTTCTATGACTTGTAGAAGCTGATTTTTTTACTACTTGGGCTCCTCATTTCTTGAGATGATCAAATGAATTCTGAATAGTGAGCAATACTGACTCATATCTTATATGAGTAAAAATGGTAATTCCTTGCTGAACTTCTAAATTTCCTAATATATAAAGGGATTTTTTTTAAGACCTTAAATTTTAAGGTCTTCTTAGATTGTCAAACTTCCCATGGTTTCTGATGCAATATGAGCTATATAAAACACCATATTTAACAATTTAAATGACCTTGTGCTGGCTGTGTATGACATACAGGCTTGATCTAAACCTTCTCTGAACATACAGTCAATTCTCTTTGAAGTAACAATAACTTGTCATCCTATGAACTCCTAAAGCAAACTCTCACAAACAATAAAATACAACACAAGTATAATTGCTCTGCCTTTTTGATTATTAAACTCACTTGTTTTCTTTCAGCTCAACAACTTCCGTCACATATTAAAATATTGGTATTTGTTTCAAGCCTCAGATTGCAGATTTTTATGCAGCTCTAAAAACAATTCAAATATTTTCCTTCAATCTTCTGTAACTCAACAACTTTATACACTTCAGCAGACATTAATATTTCCTTCCACTCTCTTTGGAACAATGGAGAAGATAATTCTACTGAGAAAAATATTGGTTTGGGGAACATCTCCCAGAAGTGCTACAAACTGCTCCATCTACTAATTTGTGTTAATTACATAGTGAGAGTTAAATAAATCCAATTGTAACTGTTTGAAATATTTACCTGTGGAAAATGTAATATTCTCTCTTTTGCTTTATTTATTAATAGTATTTTATCAAATCCTTTCCCCACACATGTTGTATCTCATGTAGACAGACAGTGCCTTTCAAAAATGTGGTTTTTATTATTTAAAATAGAAAAAATATATTATTAAAATTGTTCAGAAGATTAATAGAATTCAGAGAAAATATTTAAAAACATAAACAGAGTTGGAGAGCAGTGATTTTAAACAGTATTTAATAATGGTAATATCTTGCTGACGTGATTTCACTAGTAGTTAAACTCTGAAAGGTGCAGATCCTGTGGAGATGGCTCAGGCACAAACTTTTGTGATTATTTGGTGAGAACCCAGAATTTATACTTGATTCCTGAGAAAGTGACTGGGTTCTTGCGGGCTGTGGGTGTGTCCACTGGCATTTTATATCCATCCTGTCCCTCTTTCCCAGATAACATAAGTTTATAACATTTCGTTATCATCTTCCTATCCCTGGTTAATAAGGCCTTGTCCATTTAATGTTATCCGTCACTGAACCACATCTTCCCTATACTTTGTTTTCAATTGATGATAAGACCACCAAGTAACCTGGTTTCTCAAAGCCTCTTCTGACCTCAGCTCCCCTGCCTGGATTAGGACCTCCTTATAAGACCATTTATTGCCTGGGCAAGAAAATTTGGGCAGATCGTCGCTTCCATCGGTGAAAACCAAAAAGCTATCTTCTCATAATGCTTATGTTGCACCTTCCTCCAAACTGAAAACAAAATTTTCCTAATGTAATGTCTCTGGAAGTTTCCTCCAGGCACGGCACCCCCACACCACATGTAGGCATGCCATCCTCTTTGTAAGTCATGGCCTTCAAGGGTAAGTATACTGATGTTCTCTAAAGTCATCCATTCTTTCAGCCAAACCAACATTCTTGCTTGGTAATACAAACTCCAATTTGGTAAACCAAACCCGCCTCTTTCTTTAAGATCTTAAAATCTCTTTAAGATTTTAAGCTGAATTTGTGGCTTCTTCCCCTGCCAAATAAACTTCCCACACATCCTATCAAGGTCTTTAAAATGTTTCTCCTGCAAGTTCATTGGGACCATTTGAAACAAAAAAATTATTTTAGAGAGAACCATCATCTTGACTGCCGCAATTTTGCCCATCAGTGACAGTTATAATGAGCTCCATCTATCTAAATCCAATTTAATTTGTTTAACCAATTTCCCATAATTATCCAACAAAATCAATGAGCATCTACTGGTTAGCCGCACCCCCAAATACTTCACCTGCTTCAGCACTTGAACTTTCAAAATCTCATCTAACTCTTTCTTTTGATCTCCTCTCATATTCTTAGTTATTACCTTGGTTTTTTCCTGTTTAGTTTTAATCCAGCCACCTTTCCAAATTTCTCTATCTCTTCCATCAAGCCTAACCCTGAAATAAGTGGTTCTTCCAAAATACATGTGGGAAATTTTTCCTTGACTGTAGTTTGGTTGCACCTGCCATTTTGGAGACTGTGATCTTTACCATTTCAGTAAATCGTCATTAGACGCAATTGTGTTGGATAATTTCTAGCAGCTCCAAGGTGCTTGGTTGAAGCAAATTATCAGGATTCCCTTCAGTCAAGTTTAACAACTGGGCACTGTACAGAAATGTGGCGGGACAATGGTGGAGGTGGTACAGCTTCCTCACCATCTGTGATCCCTTGTCAAACTTGAATTCCACCAACATGGAATTCCACCAACTCATGGGAGCTCAAGGATGCAAATGTTGAATATCAATGCTGCAGTGGTATTCCTCTTTCCTTGTGGCCTTTTCAGTCGATGTTGTGGGTAAAGAATAAGAGAAAGAGAGACCTTGCCTAAGAGACCTACTTTGCGACGTGCCTCAGAATTCCGTTCTTTCCTACTCCTGATCAATATCTACATAAACCAGTGCATGAAGTCATGCATTGGTATGGGACAAGATATCATCAGGATGCTGATCATACTAAATTCTATATCTCAGCCTTGGACCTCCAAGTGATATGGTCAGTTATTCCCTGGAATAATTTCTTCTCAGTTCCTACTCCTTTCCTTTGGGACAGAATATTTTTATTAAAGATGCACACTACCTGATTTCTGCACTCATTTGACTGAATGTATAAATTAGTTAAATAAGTAAAATCTGAAATCTGTAACTGTAACAATTTCACTGTAATACTGTATTGGGAATGTCAATGGAAGATGAGCAGGAGGAGAGAGATGCTGCATAGAGAGTGATCAGGTGATACAGCCCTCAGATGCATATAGGCAAAGAAACTCAGAAAGGAAACCCACTAACTTTTTGGGGTATAAAAAAGACAGTGAGAAATTTATACAGCCAGACATGCAAGATTCTGGTAACGTAGCCTTACAATAATGTCAAATTAGCTCGTCTGGTTTTTCTTCCAGTCTGTTCTCCTTGGGAATGCTGACATCAATTTTGCAAGTCTCATAGCCTCTTCCAAGGAAAGGACTTTCAAGAATAGCATCTGATCCCCTATCGCCCAAGTATCTGGAAGCAGCCTTGTTGAATCATCAGCATCAAGAAGATGCACACACGACCAATTTGCAGATGGCCTTGATAAAACAAATGCAACAACTAATGACGCACAATAGTATTTTTTTTTTCTACTAAAGCAGCTGTTCTCTAAACCTGAATTTTAGCAAGGAAGAATCATTTTTTAAAAAATATATCTGTTGAACATGAAATTGTCTTCCTGGGACACTTCTGAAGGCACCTCTTACCTCCTGGTTCCTCATGCTGTCTAGGTCTAGGTGATAATTCTGCCTAGAGCTTGGTAAAACTAAGACACGCATAGAAAATGGTGATGGCCCTGAGGTGAAATGTACAAGTGGGGAAGGCTTTCCTACGGCTTGCAGCAGAATGGCTTTAAAATGGTAACCAGGATATAAGTGTACAAAGTGAGAGGTTGTTGCTATTAAATTGAAGCCAACAAGTACAAAAACCAACAGATAATTAAGACTGATATCTTTTTATAAATTTTTATTGATTATAAAAACAAACTACAAAACAAAAATATAAAACAAACAAACATAAATCTAACAGTACACAATGCTTTACCGCACTGGGAAAATGAGTAATTCACATTCATCATCTCATTTCCTATATATTCTCTCTACCTGTTTTAAACATACACTGTTGAAATACTATTATCATTTTGAGATATATTATACAATACAACTTCTTCAATCGGTTTTGTCATAATCCTCCTAGCCTTTGCTTCTCCTTGCCAGCCATTCATACCATGCCTCTCAAGTTGCATAATATTGTTTCATCCTTTTCTTTTAACATCATTGTTAGTTTATCTATTTCTGCACATTCTCGTATCTTATTTATTAAATTCTCTTCTGTGGGTAACTTTTCTACTTTCCAATGCTGCACAAATATGATCCTGGCTGCTGTAATTATATGTGCCGATAAGTATATTATGCCTTTTTTTTTGCCTCCCCAGAATCATCCCTAATAGAAATATCTCCGATTTCAGTTCTAATAGTCAACCCGTCATCTCCTATCCACTTTTGGATCCTCAACCAATATCTCCTAGCTTGTGGACATAACCACCACATGTGGTAGTAGGTTCCTTGCAGATTTCTGCATTTCCAACAGTTCGGTAACAATTTAGGGAAGATTTTTGCTAGCCTTGCAGGAGGAAGATGCCATCTATAAAACATCTTATAAAAGCTCTCTTTGTATATTGTTGCCATCAAAAGCTTCATGTTCCTTCCCCACATCTTTTGCCACTCATCGAGGTCTATTGTGTACCCAAAGTTTTTCACCCACACTATCGTGTTCTCTTTTATGACCTCACATTCCATTTGCTGATTCAATGGACAATTATAACATTTTGTAATCAATTTCTCATCCCCTTCTAATAATATTTTATCTAGGTCCCGGTTTTCCCTTTATATTACATACATCATCATATCTTTTTTTGTATTGTGATTGTATCAGGGCACATGGCCACCAACCTAATTCTATCTCCTGATTTTTTAATTCTTGATTTGACATTAATCCCTCCCCCCTCCAATTGTTTAGGATTTCTTTGTATTTTAGGGCTTTTCCTGGGTCCAAAACATTAGGATAGATCAGTGCTTCCATAGTAGATAGCCAATTGGATATTTTAGCATAGAATTTCTGCTTCACATTTTCCCATACCATCAGCAGTGCCCTCCTAAAGTGATGCCTCTGGAAATATCCATGCAAATTGTTTTTGCCATACCAGATGAGTGCCATCCTGACTGATATCTGAGCAGGAAAGAATGAAAAGGGGAGGGCCCTCACAATAAAAGCTCTTAATGATGTTTGGGCCACAGAAGGACAGTCCAGTTGCAGCCATTGTGTGAATGGAAGCATTAATGATCCCAACAAGGCAGGAAATCGTTACCAGCTGACGACACTTTATTTAAGACATTGTGATCAAGTATAGTAGAGGACTGCAGATTGCTGCATAGTGATCATAAGCCATCATAGCTAGGAGGTAGCACTCTATGGTGCTAAACAGCCCATAGAAGTAAAGCTGAGTAAGACAATCTCCATAGGAAATAATCTTTTTCTTTTTTAAAAGATTGGATAGGAATTTGGGGGTGACACATGATGAATAACAAATATCCAAAAATGTACATCACTGTGTGGAGAGAAGGACTGATCTTGATTAGGATGATCATGCTGAGGTTGCCCACCAGGGTGATGACATAAACAGCAAAAAAATGCCCCAAAGAGGATCAGCTGCAACTGTGAGCTCTCTGTTAATCCAGGGGATATGAATTGTGTCAGCAGTGTGTTGTTTCCCACGTAATCACAATAATAGTGTTGAACAATAATTCAGTTAATTTTCATTTGTTTTTCAAATATTTATAATGTCTGATATCAGAGTCAGTTCTTAAGTTTCTAGAAAAGGAATGAGAAGTTGGAAGAAATTTGGTAAAGAGCTCATGTAGTAAAATGATGTTCAGTTCACAATGAGCAATCACATATAAAGTGAACTCGTTGACTATCCTGAATAGCAATAGGAATAGCACTTAGACTGATATACCATTTCATAGGGCTTCACAGCCCTCTCTAAGTGGTTTTACAGAGTCATCATATCGCCCCCAACAATCTGGGTCCTCATTTTACCCACCTCGGAAGGATGGAAGGCTGAATCAACATTGAGCCTGGTGAGATTTGAACTGCCAGATTGCATAGCCAGCAAAAGTGGCCTGCAGTACAGCACTCTAACCACTGTGCCACTGAAGCATAACAAAGTTCAAGTATTGAGCTAAGTGGGATGCATCTTGGCCACACAAAAATCAGGCCAAAAGGGGTTTGAAGCAAGCCAAGTCCACAGTTTTAGACAATGGGCAGATCAGCCCAATGGCATAATTCTTCTAAATAGGATTTTACTACATGATGTGTGCTCCCAAATTAGTCTGTCAATGCAAAAAATCCTACTGTTGTTTCCGCTTCCATCTCATTTGGAAGAACCCAACTGCAGTATCACACTAGGGTTGTGTGTTAGATGGTGCAGAAAGCCTGGGAAGTCATTCTGAAGCAAACATACTGAAACAAACTGTAAGCAACAAACTGTAAGCAACAAACACAAAAGCATTCCTTAAGTGCTGGTAATAGAAACAGTATTAAGAAATACCTTGAGACCCTGGGTACAAAAGGTAAAAGAGGAAAAGCACAGTCAAACTTGTAAGATTCTGTTATTAGACACTACCAATAAAATATTATTTTAGTTTTCCTGTGAAATTCATTTTCAGATTTGGTCTACCTTGCAGGTTTGGCAATTGCATTGGGTCTCCAAATTCCTTAAATTGATCCTGGTCACAACTAAATTAATTCAGCTTGGAAATTTAGCAGTCTTTCTCTGTGGCCTCAATATAGCTGCAGCATTTGTTTTGTATTTATTTCATTCTGAAATAAGCAAATCAATGGCTATCATTCTTTCATCTGTGCTTCTGGGGATAGGAAATCCTCAGGGAGGAGGAACCAGAGTCACAAATCCACATAAAGATTTGCCTTTAATGATAAAAGCCCATAAATAGGGAGGAGCTCCAGGGCTGTGCTTAGTGAGATGTAGTGGCAGGGTTAAATCAGACAGGAAGATATATGGAGAGGAAGAAATATATCTTTGCATAGAATTAACACTAAAAGAAAGAGTGTAGGCCCAGAATTGTTGTAAATATTTGAAACTCTCTAGCTTTATCAGAAGCAAAAAAGGGGGGACAAGCTGTGACATAAATGGTAAGTGTAAATGATGCTAATTGACTATAAAAGAACAACCTAATCAAATAGACACTCTCCTTTTCCTCATCCATAGGATGGAATGAAAGATAGGAGAACTTACAGCATGCATCAAAGGCAAATTCACCATTAGACTTTTAAATTGTGCTTGGGAAGTCTTATTCCCTCCCCAAACAATTAAAATTTATTCATAATTAATTTTCAGCACAGGAGTATTGCAAAATTCATTTTTGTCATTTGACCAGGGTCTTTGATAAAAGAACTTGAGAGAAAAGTGGAATTTAGGATGTCATGATGCAGAAATGAAGAGGTATAGATTCTATACTATAGAATATTAGCAGGTGCTGTTTCTCCTACAGTGGTGAGGAAAGCAACACCTACTGAAATTCCAACTGCTAGGCATTAAAAAAAAAAAGGAGTGGTAACATTTGCCTTTATTGCCTTATTGGGATAAATTGATAATTTTAATTCAAAGTGTGAAGAGAAAATGTCTCTTACCCTTCCTTTCACAAAAGCATCGAGAGAAATAATACCATTAGACATTAGCACTGTCCTTTTAATAGAGAGTAACTAAAGCAGTGCATTCTTAAGCAACAGCTATTCTTTCCATGAAACTGACAGTTTCATTTGATCAAAGTTCTGTGTGAATGTTTTCTTTTCTATAATGTTCTAATGTTTGTAGAAAATAGTTAATGGCTGTTTTAATGATTAAAACTTGAAATGCTACTTGCTTTCAAAAATGGCAATCTCCGCTTTATAAAGTCACTTTCAGGATTATGCAGAGTATATTTTGTGTTTGTGGACACATCAGTGTTTGCTTTCCCTTGGCCACAGATCAAACAAAATGTCCTATGTAAAGAGGTAGAGCTTCAGAAAGTGGTTTTCAATTCTCTCACTAAATAATTGATGTCTTCTTTATTACTAGCCTTTTCAAAATATTTACCTTGTAAGATTTTTTGCTAGATTAATATAAAACTAGTCCTATCATTGGACAAAGTGCTCTAGTTCCTC
>JANHFR010003593.1:37841-53192 GCA_032468015.1 Mimophis mahfalensis
AATGTTCCATAAAGCAGACGCCATGGCAGAGAGGATCTGTCTCCTAGGACCTATCAAATGTAGATGCGGCCCAGCTGATGGTATCCACAGCATGCCTTCTCTGGAAGATATTTTGGGCAGAGTATTAAAGTTTCATCTGAAGTGTAAGAGAAACATATTTTTGCCTCAAAGATAATATAAGGTTAAAGCTTATTATAACAGGTAATAGGGTTTTAATTCAGGTGAAATGTCAAGAGTTTCAGAAACATATGTGTGTGTATTTCTGGAACTTCAAACTATCTCTAAATAATCAACATTACATGTATGTATATGTCTATACTGAAAAATAAATAAATATTTCAGGTATACATTTAATGTGTATATTATAACATAGTTATCATAATATATGTATTGAATAAAACAACTCAAGCTAATAATAAAAAAAATGTCAAATGATACATAAACACACATTGTAAACATATTGACTTTTATTTTTATTATTAGCCTGAATCATTTTATTTGTCTATTTCTTTTATTAAATTTATATAACTGGCAGCTCTGGGTCTCTAACAAATAAAACATCAATGAAATAAACAAACGCAATAGAAAAAATACAGAAGAAAATAAAAGAAGGATAAACTAAGTTTGTCAGTTAATTTGTTAGTAACAAATACATTCACTTTTCAGATTCAATCTCCTCCCATCTCAGAAAAAAAATCAAGTACTTAGAAGCTTTATAAAAGGCCAACTGGTATGGGATTAATCTAATTTCAAGAGAAGTGGGTTTTCTGATACAGAAAAGACTTCCAGTCTGAGTCTGCCAAGTGACAAGCTTTAATTGACAGGACCTGGCACATGTCAACCAGGAGAGATGGGGCGGGGGTGGGGGAGACTGAGGGAGAGAGAGAGAAAGATGAGAGACTGCAAATATTCTAGACTATATACGTGCATAAAAGAGACAGCCAGCCCCTTAGGCAACACTCAGAAGCTTATTGGGAACAGGGGCATACCAAGCCAGATCCTTAATTGTTCATAATGCCACATTCTGGACCACTTGTAGTTTCCAGATAGTCTTCAATAGCACATTGCAGTAATTCCCTTGGAAGTTAACCAAAGCATGAGACACAATGTGTGCTACCATCTGATTGAGGAAAGAGTACACCACACCAAGTTGAACAACAGCCCTCCTGCCCATGGGCTGTCACCTGCTCTTTGAATAGGGGCCATGAATACAGGAGCCCCCCCCCCAAAAAATGTGTTTACCAGTTCTTTCTGCAGTGGTACCATCCAAAAGGGATGAAAAATCATTGAGTCAATGAACCCTGAAACCCTCAATCATGTTCTTTGCCAGGCAAAGCCCCATAGCCTTCAGACACAAAGACAGGTCATGCTTATCATGTCATTTGACTGGCCCAAAGCAGAAATATACAGCTGGGTGTCACTTATTAATTTACTGCTGCTGATCTTACACAGGTGACTGCACCCAAGAATAAGCAGTAACTCACTCACCAAAAAACCCACAAACATCCAAGCCAGCACAGTGATGAGCCTTGTGCTGTTTATTAATTTCACCCAACAGTTCTTATAGATGCTAAATAGGAGTGGGATGAGCATCAAGATTTGAACTGGTGATATGGGCTGAATCTCTCTCTCCATTGTCAGTGGAACTGACCCCAGAGGAAGGAGGAAAACCAACGTAAGTCTGCCTCAAATTCCTAATCCCAAAGTCAGTCCAGAAGGATAGCAGGATGGATGGTACTGAAAGTTTCTGAGCAATCAAAAAGAGCCAGGCTGTATACACAGCTCCCATCTCACTCCAAACAGAGATCATCCACAAGCATGACCAGTACTGTTTTGGTTCCATGCCTAGACATGAAATGCAACTAAAACGAGTCAAAATAATTACTTCCTCCAGGGTTTTGTGAAACTGCAACATGACATCCTTCTCCACAACCTTTACTAAAAATTGTCCCCAATTGGACATCTAGCAATGGTATCTTAAGGAGGAGGTCACTACTTTCTTCAGTGGGTCCATCTCTTCTCTCAAAGATGCATTCACCATAACTTGAATCTCTTGAAACAGGGTGCCAGACCTCTCTTTGTAGATGTGGGCAGAAAAGTGCATGCACTTTTAAGAAATCATTTCTTATTTGGAAGTCCCTATTCAAGTAAAACAAGGGCACGTAGTCTCTCTTCCCTTGTGGATCCCAAGGCTTTCCCCAGTTTACTGTGGAGCAGAGGGAGCTGAAAAGAGTCATGAGATATCTAGAGAGCTTCTTGAGATCAACAGAAAATGAACCCAACTGAACATAAATTAGACCTGCTATTGGGGTCTACTCTGTCTCAGTAAAGGTGGCAGAACTGAAGACAGAACTTCACAGAACTGAAGACAGCTCCACAAAAAGCTGTCCTGGAGCTTGATGGAATGAAAACTTGACAAATAGTCTGGCTTTTCAATCATTTCTCTCGAGATAAGGACAGATATTGAAATCACCAATAAGTGATCCAGACAGTTGCTCTTCATTAGGAAACACTGCAAAACCTGCAGACCACAAGGATTTAGTACTCTGGGACACAAAGGAACAGTCAAACTGCTGTTGTTGCCTGAAAAGACACAATGTTTGCTTATGCTTACTTCTTTTCTAATTAGAATTAGAAAATTAATTTTCTAATTAGAAAAGAAGTAAGTAAATATTGTGTTGTTTCAGGCAGATCTTCCAGATCTTTCAGAAACTGTTAACTGGTTTTGAGCTAGTAGGAGTCTTTGGATCAACAGGTTTTACAGCACTGGGTGAATTTCCTACAGTCCTTAGAGAAAGAAGTTTTAACAGCAAGTTTAAGAACTGGGTTTGTTTTTTTTTAATGAACAGCAAAAGGATAATTAAAACTTCAATTTTAGAAAATTAGAAATAGAGTAAGGGTCCAGCTAAATTTGAAGTAAAATTTTAGAATTAATTATTTTTTAAAAATCCTTTCAATGGGAAAATGTTTTTGTTTTTATTTATTTTTTTAAAATATAGTAAGACTTTAAAAATTAGACATTGGGGGGAACTAGAAGGAAGAAAGAGAACTCTTTAAGGAGAAGAACATTCAAATTTGACTTATCATTATACAATGTAGCAAAATAGTTTAACACTGGATACTTTGAAGGATATTTTTGAACAAAAATCTCAGAAGTTAATTTTATAGTGTCTGCCTCAATAGATAGAATGGGTCTAAAACATGTTATGGAATAAGAAAAAAAATCTATTTCACAAGATGGAGTTTTGAGTTGAAAGTGAATTTAAAAATGATAGACTTTTTCCAGGCATGGAAAAAGATATTACACTGAACATATAAAAGAAATCAGTTGATCTCTTAATAATTAAAGAGGATTCAAAAACAACAGACTAAGAGGGTGAATTGGATGGTTTTCCCACATTGGCTCTATAAAAGAGTTTTGTTAAAATTTGAAGTATTTTGGGACAAAAAAACATGAAAAGAAACAAGTTCTATGACATTGTTCAAGGGGACTAAAGAAGTAAATGGAAGGAACATAAAGTCAGTTTATTTAATCAAGGTTAAAATAGATGTGTTGTTCGCTAACTTTTATTAGGCTTTTGCCAATATCAGGACTGATATGACAAAGATCTATGAATTTGCTTATACAGTAGATAAGAAATGAAATATGGGAAGAGATCATTTGTAGTACTTTAAAGAAGATAATAAAGAAGGAAAGTCACTTCCTTTCATATTTCATTTTCTTTTGTCTTAATTTTATTGTAATTATAATTCTTAATAAAATTACTACTTTGAAAAAAGGAAGAGAGACTGCATGGGTACAATCTGATCAAAAGCTCACCCAACTTTTTATTCCATGGCAACCAAGGCTCACTATGCATCATACCTTTAAAAACAATTCCAACTTTCCACTGAAACCCAACCCATCAGATTTGGAATGATTATAGAATGTAACCTATCATGCTGGTACAATGAGGGTTGCCAGATATTTTTCAGAGTAGTTAGCTTTTCAGAGTAGTTGGTCACTTGACCAACTTCAATTAAGATTAGAAGGATTACATCTGACTCTTCCCACTTCTCTCGCAGCATCTTAATAATTACATACACTGGCACTCTCAGTTGTATGAATGTATATATGCATGTGTTTATGCATGTATGTATCCATCTGTCTGTTTAACTATCTCTCTGTCTCTGTATCTCTCCTGCAGAGATATTTAAGACTAGATTAAATATAGATTATGCTCAGTTAACAAAGCAGTTGGTCAATTTCTCCCTTTTAAAATGGCTTGCTTAAATTGACAGAAGTAATTGCTGCTCTGGAAATGGAGCAAAAGGCAGAAAAGGTCCTCTGGATAAATTATGATAGCATTACGCAGGAGTCCCACATGGGAGTAAAATAACAGAATGGAGAAGAGAGCACATGTGGGGAGAGTACATCACAGAATGCAGTCAGAAAATGACAGAATGGAAACTGGGGTCGCTCCCCAATGTTGATTGGATATACTGTGTAAAGAATTACCACTTGGACAGAAGCAGGATGAAAAATAGTGTCTCTGTGCATGTATGTGCAGGTGCATACAGGTGAAAGTTGCACTGAGATTGGGAGACAGTCCAGAAAGAGCTAAGAGCACTCCTTACTTCTCCTTGCTTGCCTTATCTCCCAGTGTCCCACCCAAATGAGAATCAACTGAAAAGCACCCACTGTTATGAAACTAATTAAGAATGTTTTACTGGTGGATCAAACTGGCTGAGCAAAGAGAATTTATTCACCAGTTGTGCTTCAACACTTTCTGTGCGAAAGGGCTTAGAAGTGGTCCTGAACTGGCTGATCCCCTCAGCAAGGCAAGGAAAGCAGATTATAAGCAAGCCTGGGAGGGTGAGAGGAGAAGAACCCCTTATCCTTGCTTGGATTGCATGCCCAGATTCCTGGGGTGGGTAATGTTTGAGGAAGGCTGTTTTCAAAACCTGAATATTGGGGTGAGGCTAGGTGGAACAAAGCAGGCAACACATGGCATCTTCTTGAGTTTGGGTCAGCCAGTTCTGACAGGTTCCGTAGAACTGGTAGTGGTAATTTTGACTGGTTTGGAGAGATGACTCTGATTGGCCAACACTGGCAAATACCACCTCTGATTGGCTGGCAACATAGTCACACCCACTAAGCCATACCCACAGAACCAGTAGTAAAAAAAATTTGAATCCCACCACTGGTTTGGGTCATATTAGCAAGATGATTCCTGTTTCAGCGAATTGCCCTAGTAGTCGTAGTTTACAGATCTCTTTTTGTGTATGCTACTAAGATTGGGAGGTGGGGCAGGCAGTTTATCCACATATTTATGTTTTGTTTATAGGCCAGATGTGGGTGCAAAGGTTCAAGAGGTGCTTTGAAAAAAATCAAAGAGCATTATGCTGAAAACCAGTGTGGTAGTTCCTATTGCTCCTACTGTCACCTCTCTGTGACCCTTCCTCGAAGCAAAGCATTGTTCTGATGCTGGCTATCAACATAATATCTGCCTCTGCAGCACAGAGACTCTCTGCACACATTGTTGCACCCAAATGCTGACTGTGAAGAAAGTCCACCCAGGTGGCCAGCAGACGTGCAGCGAATCCATCAGTTTGGCCTGGTTCTTAGGATAAAGCACCAGAGTGTATGGCTTTCCAAAGGGCCCATCGCCCTGATGATTTGTACTGGGGCCAGAACAAAGAAGCAGGGCAAGTGGACAGCACAAAGGTCACATCTCAGAGACACGATTCTCTTTTTTGAGGGAGCACAACCCAGGCACATGGGTTGTCCATCCTTACCCTCAAGGACATTATGAATAGAGATTTAACTACCCACAAGTTCTTCATTTCTGTCAATTACCAAGACCTAAATGGCCACATCACACTTAACCGGAGGCTGCAGATGATTGTCCTCCACCCCTAAGCAACAGAACCCCTGAAGGGAAAGTTTGAAAGACAGGAAGAGGAGAAGGAAGAAATGGGGAGAGGCCCTTTTTTAAGAAAAACAAAATGTGAAAACATTGATCCTTCCACCATGTCTTGAAGACATGGCTCTTTCAACAAGCTGGTCCAGCTTGACACAATATTAATTTTATTCCAATTTGAATGTTAATTTTAAATTTTAAATTCATCAGTCTTATTTTTAGGTATTTATTGGATTTTCTCTATTTAATAATTTTTTTAAATTTTGTATTGTATGTTTTTATGGTTGTGAGCCACCCTGAGTCCCTCGGGAGAAGGGCAGCATATAAATCCAATAAACATAAACATTAACATGGACAACAGTGACAATGTTTATGGTGACATTGCGGGAGCTCATTGCAGCCACTATTTCAGGAGTGTTTCAGATACCATCACACTATGAATCAAAAACTCTTTTGGAAGCCCTCCAAGATGTGATGTCCTTCCAAAGTAAAACGTTGTGAGAACTGGATGAGAAGGAGCACAGCCCAGGAGAAAGGTTTCTGGCACGTGCCACCTTGCTTCTCTGCCCTTTCTGTGTCCTTGTAGAGGAAGATCCCCAGCTTGCATAATCATAAATCAGCAACCTCTCCCATTCTTCGCAGATTCTTTTTTCCCGACACTAGTCTGTTTCTGACCTTCTTGCTTATCTCTCAAGCTGCAAACATGAGGCCCTGAGGACAGGAAATCCTGCTCAGGCAATGACAGCAGAAGGCAGCCCTGCTTCAACAGCACCTTCATCTCCTTAAGTGCCCTTATGCCACTGAGTCTATGCGTACTTTAAAAAATGTGCATCTACCACTAAATGTGGGTAGACCAGATAATGAAGGAGAGAGTGTGTTATCCAGCATCTGGAAGCAAGGAAATGCAGATGACACTGATATGGTCTCCTTACTCACTTGGGTCAGCAAAGCTAAGTCTTTTTTTTTTTAATGGAAATGTCTCCAAACAGAAAAAGTGGGCTTTCTAGGGGATTAGTTCACCTGCTATTTACTACCCAGTTACTCTTTATTGGATTGTCCAAGATCTGTACAGAGCCCAGTATTCTTAGAACCAATTCATAGAAAGCCGCAATGAAATCATGTGTATCTGTCAGTTATTATTAACGACAGGTCCAATTGTGACTTTAATCTGTAGGGTCAGCAGGAATTAGGCCCAATTTAATAGCACTTAATTTTCATTAAGAATGCCGAGTGGGCTTGAAGAAATGAATCCTTCATATCAGCTGGTCTTCATCCATCCATCCATCCATCTATCCATCCAGAGCAGCTTTAAAATCAGCACTTAGTTACTTGAGTGTTATTTTAATGTGATAAGTAGAAACACTTAGAGTGTTTCTACCTGTCACACTAATTTTTTTTAATAAACTAACATTTTTTAAAATAAATAAATAAATTGGTATGAGGAGGCATCCAGAAATCACATGAACTCTGCCCTCTGAAGTGCTTAATCCAAAAACAGCTGCAGTGTGTGATTCCACTGCATGTGTAAAGTAGTTCTTGCCATTAGCTTTACAAAGAAAAAGTGGGTGAGTGAGGTCAGTGATTGAAAATGAATTATGAGCAATAATGGAAGAATGGTGAAGCTCAGTCTGGAATAGTTCTGAAATGGCTGTTTAGAAAGGGGAAAAAAACAACTAGAACATATTTTGGAAAGTAATGTTTTATTTGTTCTTATGCTTTTTACTTTGTTGTTGGTAGTTCTGTTTGGGGGATTATTCAGAGATTCAGCTCTTAGAAGAGCAAGTATAAAAATGCAGTTCATTAACTGATATCTCAGCATGAGCTATGATGGGCTAGCACTCGCTTATTTAGGAAAGTACGTAAGCTTCTACACACTGGATACTATTCAACATTTGAATAGACATTCGCTCATGCAGCAAGACCTTCCCTTGTGCCCCTTCCTCTGCAACCCCCAGCTGCTTTCAAAATCTGCTCTGGAAAATGAAGGTTTCGGTGGGTTGGGTCTGGGGAATGTTCCTCCCTCCTCCAAAATGCATTGTAGGCTTTTATTTAATATCAGATCAGAGCTAAGGATATCCTAATAGAAGTACTAATTTTTTTTCCCATCCCTCAGTCAACTTAGGAATTTCTGATACGGTCTGAGAGAAATGACTAGCAAAAGGGGTGGGACGGGGAAATCACTCACTGTTTCAATCTTGTTACAGACATAGGCATGCTTGGCTTACCAGATTATTCTTGTTTCAGATACCCAACTGGCAGAGTGCCGGGAGCCACCCGAAATGGAGGGTGCTTCTTTGCTTTCCCTGACAGAGGAGAGCTTCAAGGCTTGCCATTTGACCTTGAGCCTGGATGATTATCTCTTCATTGCCTTTGTGGGCTTTGTGGTTTCCATTGCTTCTGTTGCTACCAACTTCCTGCTGGGCATCACTGCGAATTGCTGCCACCGTTGGAGCAAGGCAAGTGAGGATGAGGAGATGTAGTCAGCTGGCCTGATCCTTCCTGCTCCTGCATCGCTCACGGCCAAGGAAGGGTGAGGGGGCAAGGACTGTCATGCTCAGGGAAAAGGAGGAAACTTGTCTTTTCCCCAATGCTGTTTTCCTGAGCCTTCCTCCTCACCTGCAGGCAGCATCAGACTGCCATCCATCCATCTATCTACTGGTTTGGAGACAGGGCCCGTAGGGATAGGAAGACTGAAGTGTGCCTTGTACAATTCTGTTTGTGCTGGAAACAGCCAGACAAGTCCTGAAAAATGACAAAAAAACATGCTCAGACCACCCTTCATCCTTTGCTTTCTCTTCTTTGCTCCTGCTTAATACATACTCACATCCTTTTTTTTCCCCACTCTGTGCTTGTTGCATATTCTTTAAATTTCGTAAGTGGAGTATATAATCGCTCAAAGATCCACTTGCATTGCATATCCATATGACTATTGACCAATGAGAAAAAAAAGCCCAAGACTTTCCTTTTGGGAAGCCTGAAGAATTCTGCCCTCCAGATCATTCCACCCCATAACTGCATCAAGGAAGGTTGTTTGAAGAAGGTTCATTCTCAAGCATGAAAGTATTATTATCCTTTGAGCTTCTTACACAAGTTCCAGTGGCCGTCCTTTGAACATATTTATACATTCAGAGCTTGGAGTTTTATCAGTAACTCCCCCGCCTCAAAAATATTTTGGAGACAAAAAAAGAAGGGCAAATAGACTATTTTTCATCCCAGTTGCTAATTATTTTAGTATAGATGGTGCTACAATTCACACAAATGTCTGTTGGTTTTATGACCTGCCTCATGCTAACCAAACAGATTTTGGCTAGAATGAACTTCAAATATGGCAGTTATGCAGAGAATTACTATACTGCATTACAGGAGTGCAAAACCTTAAATAATTAAAATAAGTACCATTATAGAATAAGGCTTTTAATGTATTGCTCATAAAAAAATAGGTAGAAAGTTGGTTGGTTCCAAAAGTATTGTTTTGATAGGTGTGAACACTGAGGTGAACACTGGAGGATAGTTTTAGGTTGGGTGGAATTGGACTAGCCTGAAAAGGGGGGGAAGGGGGGTGAAATGTGGGTATTTGCTGGAAATAATGTTTGTGGAGGGTTAAAAAGTATATGTTTCTCCTGTAGACGTTTTAGAGAATCATCATAATCTAGCAATTTTTTCAATATATTGGCTGCTTTGTTTGTTTTTCAATATTTTTCAAACTATATCTACACCAGTCAGTTTTTATATCCACTTAACTGATTTTCTCTAAAGAATGGGGAGGCTAAATGTTCTCCTTTAGGGAATCTTGGTAATGAAGAATTGTATCAAATTTGAATGCATGGTGTAGCAAATTTATGCATAGTGACATGGTGCCAAGGGATCACTAGCACTAGATGGTGCTAAAAGTCAGAATTCCAAGGGACGTGTGGGAGATTTGAAGGAAGCCACATTTAGCGTTACAAAGATTATCTCTCCAGATCTCATTGAACTGCATTGAAAAACAATGTGCATCTAAGAGATGAAGCTGATGTTGACAACTCTGTCTCATTGCTACATTCCTTTGCTATCCCAACACATTCAGCATCTTTCATAAAAACATGTATTGTCTTTATTTTCACAACATGAAAAATCCCTAAGTTCAGGAAGAAATTATTATGGAAGTGTCCATAATAGAACAATTAGAACAAATGGAGAGATTTTTTTTTAAGCAACAGAGGAAGCCAAAATCAGGGAAGGGAATAGAACTGAATACTTCATAATTTCAGCTACTATTTACATAGTTCACAAACCTAGTTCCTAGAAATAGGTGTAAAAATCAGATGAACACCACCAAGAACATTTATTGATAACATAATTTCTGCATCTAGATTTACTGTGCTAATGGTGCATATGAAGATTCAGATGCCAAGCAGGTGTATTAGACTATAACAATAGTTAATATTCCTGCAACAGAAAGTATCTTATGAAGCCTATAACTATAGACATTTGTATCTCCTGATTATAGTTAATACATTTCAACTTTTTAATTTTTTGCATAGGTATAGGACCAAACAAGATACTGAATGCTGCTATTGGGGGAGAGGAGCTGGGGAGAGAGAAAGGATAGTAAAATCCCATTGTCCTCAATTACGCCCACTAAAATCAAGACGGTTGTGAGTGAAGTTGTCATTCAAAGGACACCAGTCCTTTCCTTCTTCTTGTATGTACTTGAGGTTTTTTTACCCTGGTCATTTCATAGTGAGATCTACCAGATGAGAACCATGAAGATCTGAGATCTCACCTAAAGAGCCAACACTGCCATTAGTCAAAACAAAGCAGCTTGCATCTGGCAGAAAATAAAATGGTTAATTATTTAGATTCATTGCTATTGCTGTTAAGAAACCATTACAGTTTTCATCCCCAGATGCCAAATTGTCCCTGCAATTAAACCTGCAAATAAAGGTGTTCAAAAATCACATCTTGACCCTGATCTCATCACAGAGTAACTTGGGGGGGGGGGAATATAACACTGTGATGAAAGGATTGGACAGAAGAAAGACTAATTGTTAAGCAACTCTAAATGTTTGTTTTTATGAGGCTTTCAGAAAAACCTGGAAACCAGTTGGTACAGGGCTAAAATAATACAGATGTTCATTTGTAAGATAAAATTATATCATGTGAATTGTTCTCAAGCTCTGTGTAACTTGCCTGTGTTGACTTACCATGAACTGCACAAAGAAATGTTCAGGTTATGTTTAAGAATCCCAGTCACAGAGCTTTTCTATTCTAATTATCAAGCAAATAGAGATGGAAGAAAAAGAAACATCTGTTTTCTATTCTCAGTATTGAACACAGTACATATCTACTGGCCAAAGAGGAAAACATCATTTTATGTCTTGTAATTTTACATAATCGTGGTCAAAAAAGTAGATTCCACCATTCCTTGAGCTTGCTTGATTTCTGTCCAAGCTAAACTAAAATTGTTCAAATAACAAGCATCAAGGTGCCTTTCAGTTTGTAATTTCATCTTCACAGAGGTTAGTGGAGAGGAAGTATTTTTAGAAGACCAGCTGGTGATAAGAAAGTCATATGATTATTTATGGTATGTTAACCTGCAATTCTCTGACATTTGCAGCTGGCAAAATGGTAAAAGTGAGTTGAATAAGGTAGAGTGCAAACTGGGTTCTGAATTCTCTTGCAGAACTTTCATTGAATATGAAAGTTAACACATGCCGAATTCTTCAGATATCTCCTCCAATTCCAAATGTGTTAATTGAATTAATTCTAGAGAAATCAATGTCAGTCACCATTTTCTACAACTCAACTCTTGTGGAATAATTCTACAGTCCAGCCTTCCTCAACCTGGAAATTCTCTAAAGGCAGACTCTAATAATACATAATAATTGCCATGCTTTTTAAGGAATTCTTGAGACACATGCACACATCTTGAAGAGCACCCAGCTTAGCATAAATCATGAGCTGTTTCAGTTGCAATAGCCATAGCTCTGACAGTCTTTTAGAAACAACCTAAGTTAATAAACTTATCCCAGTGACTGGGATCTATTTGTCATACATCTGCTTCTTTAAAGACAGCCATATTTTCTCACATTGCAATTATCCTTCTGAAAATAGGATTTAAAAAGTGATTTTTAAGGAAAACCATGAAGAAAATGAATTATGTTGCTCCTTCCCACACTGTTCTTTTTTCATCACACATTGCTTATGTTTTCAAGAGTTGGTATCATGTAAGACAACAATATTTCTTTCCAATGTCCACTTAGCAGAATTTGAACATGAAACTTGTGGCTGAATGTATCATAAAAACTTCACCATGTGTGCCCTTGGCAAGCTACTGTAACTCCTAAGGTGTGAAAATTCTTCTTAAAGTAAGCCCATGTTATTTATGAATTATGGAGCCTACATACCGTGCGGGTTTATCAAGCACAAGAGCGTATTGTTGAATCTGAATAATTTGAGTGTAAACTGTTGTCAAGATGCCCCAACCAGAATTCAGCAGTTAATTATAGACCTCAAAGCTAAACTTGTTTCTTAGGTTAAGAACTGAGATATCTCACAGACAGACTGTGGAAAAAGAATCTTTACTGCAAACAAAAATGAAGAGTTGATTGCCTACTACCAGTGAAAAGTACAAGTGTTTCTTAACCCACAGCTTTTTTTTTAATCACCATTCCTTTGAGTTAACAGGAATTATCGAAATTTCACTTGGTGTACTCAGCGGGAGTATCCCGAGTGTATTAACCACAGTGACAATAAAGTTCTACAAAACAAAACAAAACAAAAAACAGACCCTCTACAACTAGCACTTAGCAATAGCACTTAGACTTATATACCGCTTCACAGTGCTTTACAGCCCTCTCTAAAAGGTTTTCAGAGTCAGCATATTACCCCCAACAATCTGGGTCCTCATTTTACTGATCTTGGGGGGATGGAAGGCTGAGTCAACCTTGAGCCAATGAGAATTGAATTGCTGAGAGTTAGCAGAATTAGCCTGCAATACTGCATTCTAACCACTGTGCCACCATGGCTCTTGGTGTGATCTGAGCAATTATTGAGTGTTCATGTAAACACTAACTCAGCCCTGAGAGCCACTTTCAGCTTCTCATTGCCACTGAATAATAGATTATCAGATATTAGTGGTTTTCTTAATCTGCACATGAGAATATGCCTTGTCTCAGCTTAGCCTTGATTTCAACTTCAGTTAGATCCTTTGGCAGTGTATTTTTTTTTCTGCCACATGCCTGTGATCTTACCTTTATCTTGTCCCCAATTTAACTGTATCAATGTTAAATCTGTATTCCTCACCACCGCCCACTTCTTTTTCCACTACCCAAGGGCAGTCTCAAATTATGTAAAACTTATTAAGCTTTGTCATCTTTACTTTGGGGGAAAGTCAAGTGGCTGAATTAATTTGAAACATGGGCAATGGAAGATTGGATAGGCAGCCGCAATGGGAGCAGCACGTTGCATGCTAATATTGTTTTCTGCCAATTCAGCCAACTCACTTCAACTCTTAAATGGAAGGTGTCTCTAAGTGCATCATTTAATATAACCAAGTAAACTACAAGGAGGTATGAATATATCCTGAGTAACTAAGGAAGAACTGCTGGAGGTAATGGAAAGTTTTGGGGTGCTCTTCATTTTCTTTTTGAATTTATTTAAAAAATTATTGGTAATTCTTAGACAATTTAGTTAATCTGCATTTTCAGAGCAAACTTCTTTGGGTCTCCTATTTTTTCCAATTCCAAATTTACATTCTGCTTTTAGGAGGAAGACCCCATTATATTACCAATATTACCTGTGGTACCCAATTTATATTATCCAACATACAGAACCAATGCAAAGCACTTTGCTTTCAAAGAATGATACAGTTCTTTTCCACCCGTTAAACAGAAGCCAAATGGACTGGCAACTAGTTATTTTGTCAAAGATGAGGGATTATAGGAAATGCTGGGTGCCATAACCCAGAAGTAGGAATGGCCAAGGGAACTTGCCACACCCTTCCAGCACAAAACACTTGTGGCAATTGCCTACTTCTTTCAATGCTACCAGACCTAGCACCTAAGGCAATAAAGTTACATCTGGCCATAGGTGTATAGATGTTTCACTGTGTTTTAAGAATAATAAGGAGATGTGGACTGTTTGTTTGTCAGAAGCAAATGGAATAACTACAGTAGTCATGGTGCCTTTTGTAGCACTTGAGTAATATTGTAAAGCTAAATTAAAGTGTGCATAGGACATTTTTTTAAGATTAATATTAAAAGGTTGTTATGAAATTCAAATCTTATCTGTATGACCAAATCAAAAATTTCCCATCATTACATTTTGGATGTAGAATTTAGGATTGTCTGATGTTTTGCATTCACACAACATTATTGTACTTGGGGAAATATTAAATATATGGGTAAAATATTTTATGAGATACTTGTTTCTCCCTGAATCTCTTTTTTTCACACTATCTAGCTCAGGAGTGTCAAACTCGTGGCATCACATTGTCATCACATGACATATCATGACTTCTTTCCCCCTCGCTAAACTGGAGGCGGACATGGCCAACACATGACACATCTGGCCCATGGGTTGCGAGTTTGACACCCCCAATCTAGTTGATCAGGAAGGAAAATAGGTGGCCACCTTTGCTGTCTCAGGGTGCTATTTTTGAGGCCTAAGAACCAGCAGCAGCCCTTGAGCCACTGTTTGACACATTTTATGATTGTGGCATAAAAAGCCTAGAATAAGGGTGTCAAACTCGCAGCCCATGAGCTGGATCCATCATGTGTGGGCCACATCCACCCACATGTTAGTGAAGGAGGAAAAAAGTCATGATATGTCACATGACTCCATGCATTTGACACCCCAGCCTAGAAGTTCAAAGAAGATCTGTGAAGTTTCAAAACAAGCTGCTTAATGGGGAGATTTTTAATTCAATAAAGATATTTGTCTAAAAAGTCAAGCAGAACATTATATAATATCACCAACACCTTTTGTTAAAATATGAGTCAAACCAAATCCATATAAAGTAAGCATGGATATTTAACATACAGCCTGCTTTAACTCGTGGAAATATAACCAACTTGCCATCACCACAAGCAAGTTACAGTACATAGATACACATGTAGACCCACATAGTACATACTTTCCACAGAAATCCTCAGAAACCTCAAAAATGTATCCAGCTAGTCTTAGAGTAGGGTACACTAATTTTAGAAATAAATCCAGGTAAGAAAAAAAAATGAGACAATGAATTTTGGTTGGACACTGGTTCATCAACTCTTTCTCCCATCTGTCTTTCTAAGAATTCCTCACCACCTTACCTTTCAAAAGTATTAATAGATTTCCATCAGAAATAATTCAGACCACCACTGATGGAGAGAAATAGAAAATCTCTTACAGTGGTCCCTCTACTTACGAATTTAATCTGTTCCAAATGCACATTTGTAAGTAGAAAAAATTGTAAGTCGAAAAG
>JANHFR010003593.1:110735-123437 GCA_032468015.1 Mimophis mahfalensis
AAATGCTGTCTGATTTTCAGAGCAAGTTGCAACATATTTCATCAAGTCTACATTACAAAGAACTATTTAACACTGCATACACCAGTAACTGGTAATTTGCAGTGATGAAAGGAAGCACAGCCAAACACAGTAAGATATGAGCAAATTACTCATTCACCGTAACAAATAAATGCAAGAGCAAAATTAACTTCTACTTTAATTCCCTCCTTACTCCATTCCTTCCTTCTTTGCATCTCAACTATCAAATAATTATAACAGCTTTTACCTCTCTCCACATACTTGTGTTGCTCCTTGATGCTGCATCACATCATCTTCCAAACCAGTAGCCCCCAAATGACGGCTCTCATCCCTATATGCCACTTCAGCCCCATCCAAAGCCTTGGATCTCAAATCGGATACCTCTGTCTTTTCGCTGTCAGATACATCCCTACTGTTCATTAAATCTGCTTGTCCAACATCAGGTTCTCTACCTCCTTCTGCATCCACCGATCTTGTATTTGATGAGGCAGATGAAGTTTCCACGCCAAAAGGAAGAACCCAGTCAAGGTGCTTCTCTGCAGGTTTTTTACAAGCTTCTAAGCTCTCAACTTTTAAGTCACTGGGGATAGCCAATTCTCCAGTGTCAAGATGTTGAGTCCATTCAGGTTCACCTTCTCCGATTCCTTGGGGGGGTTCATCCATGGTCACATTTGTTAAATTCCCAGCCTGATGTGTTAGGTTGTCAGTTGAATCTGCTAAATTTGCTATGACGTTTTGATCAGACAAATCTAATGAGCCAAATCCAGCTATTAGATCCTGTCCTGTAGTATCATTCTGTTCACTTTCTGATGACTTAGAGTCTTTGATCCAATCTCCTCTACCAGGAGTAAAACTATCCTCTCGTGGTTCAAATTTACCCAGGCAGTATTCATCAGACCAGATTGGTCTTCGGGCATAGAATTCTTGATTATCCACCTCCATTTGAGAGTTACTGCCTTTGATGCCACCATCTATTTCAATTCTACAACCTATCTCACCATCATATTCTTTGGCTTCGTTAGATTTACCAGCACTGAACTCATCACCTTGATTTTCAGCAATTTCTGTATCACATCTACTAGGCGAGTCAGACCGTCCGACATTCAGCTTAGACTCTGGATAACTGCCATCATCAAAGCCACACGTATCTGGTCCGGAGTCCTGCTGAAAACTAAGCTGAGTCTCTGGATGGTTCTGAGGTTCACTAGACAGTTCCACCTGATGGGCACTGAACTCTCTTTGTGGTGGACTAGCAGCACCGCCAGAATCAGATTCACTAGGCCAGCCTAAATGGCTGGCACTGAACACAGAAACTGGGGTGCTGTCATCTGAATGTTTGACACTGAACTCTGTTTCCAGCTGGCTCTCAATAGTATACTCGCTAGGCACCTTTGCTGGTTCGGGGCTGACATCCGATTCTGGGCAACGGACATTTTCCATACGATGCTTGGGCCATTCAGCTGTTTCAACCGCAGCATCATGATATTGGCTGCTCCAATCTGCCTTCTCAACTGCAACAAACTCACTGCTCCGTTGATCACTGCCAGCATGGCAAAGACTAGGCCAGCCAGGCTTCCTCATGTAAGGTTCTGCATGCTGACCCTCGGCAGTACTGATGCTGTAGGTGCTGCTCCAATTTGATTCCTCAGTTGCATGATCAGCACAACGGCTGCCGTAAGAAGCCAGCCAATCTGCTTGCACTGGACTGGAACTGCCCAGTAGTGGCGATCCTCTAACCCATTCTTGCTGGCTGGTACCAAATTCCATATCCTGACTTTTGGCATTACCAACAGTGTAAGAAGTTGGCCATTCCTGTAAGCCAGTGCCAAACTCTCGATCCTGTTCCGCTTCTCCAAGCCATTTAACCTTGGTCACGTCGGCAGTCCAATCCAAGCGAAAGGCATCAGAATGATCACCACCCACAATGCCAAACTCGCTATGAAGGTCCTTCCGTGACCATCCCAGAAGATCCTAAAAAAATAAGAAAAAAGAGGGGGGGGGAAACAAGACAAAGGGGAAGACCGTGTGAGATTCTTATGGACAGAAGAGCGTTGGGATAACAAATTAAGAGAGCTGTGAATCACCGGAAGTGTAAATGATACAAAGCGAAGAAAAATCATCTAGGAACTATTCATACTTTACTTTTTTAAAAAAATCAAAATACTTCAGCAAAAGTCCATAGCCCACAAAAGATCCTAGTTTCAGCTTGTATACAGGTAGTCCTCAACTTACGACCACAACTGAGCCCAAAAGTTATGTTACTGAAATGTTTGTTGAGTTTGCCCCCATTTTACGACTTTTCTTGCCATAGTTATGTGAATCATCCCATTTGTTTTAAGTCAGTAAAATGGTTGTTAAGTGAACCTGGCTTCCCCATTGACTTTACTTGTCAGAAGGTCACGAAAGGGGATCACGTGACCCCAGAACACTGCAACCGTCATAAATAAGAACCAGTTGCCAAGCAACTGAATATCCATCATGTGACCATGGGGGATGCTGCAACAGTGTGTGAAAACTGATCAAGTCACTTTTTTCAGTGTTGCTGCAACTGCAAATGGCCACTAAACAAGCAGTTTTAAGCTGAGAACTACTTTGAGCTGGAAAAGACCTTTGACAGCCATTTTTAAAACATGTAGATATTAAGGGGTAAACGTGTGGTTCTCCAAATATTGCTGAACTATAATTCACAGCAATTTCAAAACAGGCAACGTTACTGGAGTGGCTCAGTGTTATAGTTCAGTTTAATGAGAACTACAATTTCCCCACCTTGCATATGGACCACCGACTTTCAACGGGCAAGTCAGGATCAACAACTAGGACAATCTACCATATAAATGTTTGGTGAAACCTTCAACATTTGATCCAAAAGTCAAGATTAGAAATAAAAGTTAGACCCAATTGTGAAAAGTCTAAAGTACCATATTTTTAACTCCATAAGATGCACTCCCGCCCCCTCCAACCCCCAAGAGTGGGTGGAAATGTTTGTGCATCTTATGGAACAAAAAATACGGGCTGCCACTGCGGGGTCCTTTCACAGTGCTAAACCCATCTCTTCTGTCTTTGTCATTGCCTGTTTTCCTCCTGTAAACCTAGGTGTGTCTTATGGTCAGGTGCGTCTTATATAGCGCGAAAAACATGGTACTTGATGAGACAATACTGAACTAGATGGACAAAGGGGCTCTGACTTTTTCACAATAGTTTTCTACATTCCCAAGCTATGCATGAACTGTTTCTTAATAGAAGCCACTTCCCACAGTAAGACCACACTATCTCTACACGAAATTCATGTATTACGATCCTATTTACAGTTACACATGTATCAATAGGTTTGAAAGCTATATTCAATCATACATAGATGCAGTATGTTACAAATACCAAAGACACATCCAATTCTCACGTTTTGAAATAGAAAAGCAGTATGATGTATAAAAATGAATATGCCAATATGCCAATAAAAATCAGCAATCACCTTTAAGGACTAATTCAGATATTTTGGCAAGAAAGATGGGGAAAGTATAGAGAAGTTAAATGGCCCAATTGGAACAGAGCAATGAGTTTGTTGCAGTTGTGAAGAGAGATTGGAGCAGCCAATATCAGGAATTTCCATTCAAATTTCAAATTGGAAAATTAATTTCCAGTGGAAATTAATCAAGTCCTAAATCAACTGATTCTTCAACTTTCAGGACTACATCAATGGGCCCTTAATGGAATAAGGTCTCACTCAATAATTGACATAATGTATATAAGTTAAGTCCTTCTTAACTAAGAACAACTACATTCACTTTTGGACAAGACTGTAATGGATCCAAACTATAATGTCTTAATAGCCAAGAAGTCCAACAATCAAGAGTGTCTCTCATGCACGAAAGAGAACTGGAACTGGGAAGAGGAAAATTAACTTCTCCCAGATGACTGGAGGATTATCTCATACGACTCAACCTCTGCTCTTATACATTCTGTAGCCACCCAACCAGTTTAACTACTTTGTAGCTTACTCAAAAAAAGGCAGCCTGCTGGTTCTTAAAGAGAAGCCCTGGCTCAGTCATCTAACTGGGCAGGAATGTTTACTCATCTAAACATGCTTGTGTCCATTTAATACCTTCTATGCCACGTTCTTAGGCATGAGGAAGTTTGATCCCAGTAAGATCTTCTAATCACAACTCTTTTTGAATAGAACACTGCCTTCCATAAAATTAATACAAAGTACAATGTTTTTACCTGTGGTCCTGTGGGGTCTTCTATCTTGGATGTACTTCTTTTCTTTGTATCATCAGCGCTAGGTGGAGGAGATGCCAGAAGCTCATCTAGCCAATGTGAACTAGGATCAGGTTCAACTCCACCCAGTAGATCAGAGTTCCCCATCTTGGTTTCCTGTGCCATACCCAGGGCATCACATTCTTCCTGACAGGTATCAGCTGTCTGCACTTGGGCGCTTTCTGAGAACAAGATGCAAGGCTCTGCAGGAGGAGCAGTTTCCTCTACACTTGGTAATGGCTCCATTGCTCGTAGAGCCTCTTCCTCGTGGTTTGGGGGAAATTGGAGGAAATCATCATGATCCTCTTGGAAAGTAACCTCTTCAGCCACTACTGGACCCTTCAGATTAGGGCTACCAATCTTTCTCTGAACAGAGGGACCACCAGGTGCTGACAACTCAAGAGTAGATTGGGTTTCTAGCTGCCCCTCGGTCTTCTTCCAGTTCCTTTCAGATTCCTTATTGGCACTGTGCTCACTAGTCTCTGTTTCCTCCTCTTTCCCGATTTGTCCCTCTGAACCTGCCTCCTGATATGATCCTTGAATGGGAGGGATCTCTCCACCCAATTCTGCCTCCAAAAGGTTGTCATCATCGTGTTCTGGAATGGGAGAGTTGGGAGGAGATACCAGTCTCTTCCCGCCCAATTCCAGTCCCTGATTAGGGAATGACCATTCAAATGACTGTGACAGACTCCAACTAGACTCTCCTCCTAAAGTCTGCTCTGCAGATGGGTCCTTCTCTCTTGGTAGTGCAGCTAAGGAACCTCCTAGCTCTTCCCTGGACATTTTTTTACCCTGGGGCTGCACCACCCCCTCTGAAGCACGGCGCTGATTTAGCAGGGGAGCCTTCTCTTCAAGAGGAAGAATTTGTGCTCGATTTTCGAGATAATCTTTTTCCCTGTTGAGTAGGGTGTCTGATACACACGAAGGGGATCCTGGAGGCTGATCAGAACAAACATGGCACTTTGAAAGAATGCTGGGGGAGCCAGGGGATTCCGAGACTCCTGTAAGACACTGGTGAGATGGCAGGTTATATTCAATGGGTGGATGGCTCACACTGGCAGTATGCTCAGGGACTTCAGGGTGTCTTGCAGAAACATCTACCAACTCTGAAAGCAGGGACTGTCCTGGAGAAGTCTTAATAGGGGATCCTGGAGGCCAGGGATCTGCAAAGGTTACCGGGGGATCTGCAAACTGAACGTGACTGACAGAGTCTGCCAGAGGACTTCTGGAGGATTTAGCAGATCCATCAGGGGAACCCGGTGGAAGCAAAGCTTCACTAGATGGAACATCTG
Source organism: Mimophis mahfalensis (assembly GCA_032468015.1). NCBI lineage: Eukaryota > Metazoa > Chordata > Lepidosauria > Squamata > Mimophis > Mimophis mahfalensis. The sequence continues at coordinate 116,300 of JANHFR010003593.1, forward strand.
TTGGAAGGTATGGAGCACCAGGGGGCTGGGTTGTTTCAGAAGGGGCATCAGGTGATCCAGGGGTGACTCTGGAAGAGAACTTGGTCTGGGGGAAAGAGACACACAGGAATAACAAATTAAATCACTTTCTTTCCCTGAAAACTTCCAAAACAATATAGCAAAACCTTAGAACTTGATCATCTTGCATCCTACAGACCAAGAATTATTATTTAGAATATACTGAAAGACTCTCTGGCCCAGTTATTTCCCTTTTCCTTGAATCATTCCATGTACAGCATCTTCCTGCTTTTACACATCAAAAACTACCTTGAAATCCCCTCTCCAAAGTATCTCCCCTATATTGTTACAGCCAGAAGATAATGAAATGTAAAGAGTGGAGCAGGAAGGGAAAAAGAGAAGCTGAAGAGATCAGTCAACATTGTGCAGTAACAACAAAAGTGCATGCCCCACCCGCCTCAGCCTTTGCCTTCTCTTAGATTAGATTTACAACAGAAAGAGAGAGAGAGAGAGCGGGCAACACAAAGGAGAACTAAACGAAACACACCCAATGAGCTGACGGCTCTCTTTCCTGAAGTAAAGGCAAATGGAGTTAATCATTACCATCACCCATTCAGAACAACCAGCAAGAGGCTGCTGGGCCTTCTCTACTAGTGAATTTGGCTGCAGGCCGAGCAGTGGGAACTGTTTCATACATACCTGGCAGGTCATTGAACTACATACTGTGAGTCATAACTGCTCCCTTCCCTGTGGCCATGGCCCTGTGACTTTGTATTAGCTTTGGTTCTCTCTGTGTAGTTAGCTTGGGCTTGTTTGGGGGGTGGGGGGGTGTTTGTTGTTGTTTTTTAAGATCTGATGAAACATTGCTTTATTCTTCCTTGCTTGGACATAAAGTGGTTAGTTTAAAAAAAAAGTACTGAAACAATTACCAAGACTCTCATAATCTACTAACCAGCCTGGCTAAGATTTTTGCACTCCGGGTAATGCCCTTCAGCATGGGAAAATATAAATTACAGGTGATAACATCTAACACAGCTAGCAGAGCTGAATATTTCACTTTGAAACATCAAGCACCTGGACGTATCGGCATACAGAATTGTTTTGTTTCTTTGTTTACAATGCCATAGCCTATGCCCCAAAGAGCAACAAGTTTGGGCTAAGATAACCAGTACTGATGCATGAAAAGTTCCCTGCTAGGGTTACTTCTTCTTGAAGAGAAGCATTAGTAGAGAAAGGAGACACGCACCCTACAGGGAGGGAGCCTGGAAGGAGAGAGGTGGCAGATACCCCTGAGACAGAAGAGAGCCTGGAAGGAGAGAGACCAATGGAGGAATTGCCGAGCTGCAGATAACTCACGCCAGGAGAAGACGGTGGGCTGCTGGATTCAACTTGGTCTCCTTCACAGCTCGTGCTAGGCTGGCTGGAGCTGCTAACAGAAAGATATATTACCATTACAGAACAGAATTGCTTCTATTACTTCTATTATTATAAACGCAGGATAAATACCAAGTAAATCAACAACCACAAAAAAGAGAAATAAAGTTCTCATAGAGCCAATCTGGAGCCCTCAAAGGTCTTTCAGAGGACCTCTGCTTATCTTAAACTCTTTGGATTGTGAGTTTCTCCACATACATACTACCATAGCCATTATAATAAGGAAGTGGGCATGTGAAATGACACTAAGTTCCCACAAGCTTCCAAAAACTGAGAAGAATCATCCTTCTTCCTCACCATCTTCAAAAATAGTGGAGTGACTTAAAGTTCCTCCAATTTAAACTATCCTGAATATCACTCACCCACCCACCCCCATTTCTACCACTAGTGGAAAACAGCCACTTTATTTGCATCTTCTTGCTCCAGGCACAAGTGGGTGTCCCAAAGGGTAGTTCTTGAAGCCCATAAAAACAGACTACCCCTATTTTAAGGGCATTGTGCCTATCACATGTATAATGCACTTAACAATGGAGAAGCTATTCATGCCTAATCTAAATAAATGGATTATACTGTTAAATGCACAGATTAAGGGCATCATGCCAAATACACATGCAATCTACGTAAGAATGAGGAAGCTCTTCAGGGCTAATCTAAATGAACTGATTGTAGTGTTAAAAGCAAAAATTATGGAAATTTTAAGTCTTGCTGAATATTCCAAGCATCTTGTATTTCATCAGATGTCATCTCCTCTGCCTTATCAACAAATCACTTCGATCTGAGAGCTGCCATCTCTGAGAGCTTCCAAAGGATTCTCTATTCTTTATATCTGTGATTTGGCAAAAAAGATGGAACCATGAGAAATATGGTCAATTCCAGACATGGTCAGTCAGAGATCGAATGAGTGTGATCCAGGAGGGCTGGAATCTTAAAAATGTAGCAACCTAATCTTTTATTCTTAGATTAAAGAAAGCATTTGCCCACGCTAATGCCAAACGTAAAAGAAGAAAAAAGAAACTATCAGATACATTTGGTGCAATAATTTCATTTTTCTTGGAATTTACTAATCTACAATCAATCTCTGTTCTAAGAATGTACTTGATGAGTCTCACAGCAAAGCTGAACTCTCAAGGCTACCCAGAATAGTCCACTGTGATCATAGGACCCTCACCTGTCTGTAGGAAGGAAAATCTCATTTCTTTTGACCTCTGTCTCTGGCTGTTGAGATTCAGCCGCATGCTGCTCATTTAAGCTCCTGTTTTCTTCCTTTAATTCCTTGTTCCTTGACAAACTCCTCTCCTTAATTTCACATGAGACTCGGTAAGCAGGCCCTTCTGGATCTGTTCCTACTCCTTCTTCTCCACTGGAACTTCTCCGGAAAGCAACATAACCTTTAGGCCCTAGGTGAACAGTTGAACCACCATCTTGGCTGAAGAAAGAGCGTACCAGCCGAGGCCGGTCAAAGCTGGGAGAACTCTCACTGGGTTTTTCTATTTTGGCCAAGATTTCCTCCACTGTGGTCCCAGGAAAACGCTCTGGCTTAGTAGCTACTGGCACCGGTTTCACTTTGAAGGAGAGTGTGCATTTGGCCACACTAGAGGATTCTCTACATTCCTCCTCACAAGCTCTTTCAATAGCACTGGATTTTTTTGTGGGGTCAGCATCATCTTTATCTTCAGGTGACTTGCTTGAGGTGGAGAAAGATGGAGCCTCTTTGCCATTGGTAGCTTCTCTTGGAGAGCACTTCAGGTTAAAGGAAAGGCGCTTTACAGCAGTACCAGCTCCACTGCTATATGGCTTAGGCCCAGCCAACAAATTGATCTTTTCTGCAGAAGGCACCTCAGAAAGAGTCTGGCGCAGTCCAGGCATAGGCTTCACTGGCACAGCTGGCTTAGGAAGAACACAAGGCTTGGGTTTCACAGGTGGCTTTGGACGAGCATCCCCTGAGAGAAGCATTTAATAAGAAATTGTTAACACATAGCCATTAAATTATAAGACTCCAATACAAGAATTCTAAGCCAAATTAGTGTTACTAAAGCCCTTTACCCTTACTTTCCCAATTTTCAGGGGATATTATTGAATCAGTGCTCTGTGCTGATTTAACCGTGATTTAAACCTCCCAACAGTTTAACGGTCCACTGTCTTCCTGGCAAGCCTAGAGTAGCTTGCTTCTGGAAAGATTTAAGTCCTCTCATGTGGTGGTGGGAGCTTGTTCAGAGATTACAAGAATCTGTGATTAGACAAGCACAATATGCATGTATTTCAAACATCATTGCTTTTCTCTTAACAAAAAGCTATAAGCAATGTTGAGCTGAAAATGGAATGACAGCAGTGGGGAGAGGGGAATAAAGTGGGCATAATTTATTAACATTTTCCATGGAGATTGTATGCAACCTGGGACCCAGGTCACCCTGGACAGGTTATCAAGCCTACAATCCAGGTGACAAAGGAAAAAACAGTACAGCCTGTGAAAGACCCCGTCGGCTTCATTTTAAGGTGCAAGAGTATCTAAAAAGTAAGATCAATCCTTGATAGGACCACCAAGTTAAAGCTCAGGATGGATTGTATCATTTCAGACGAGCAATTCCCAATTTTTTTCCTTCATTATCCAAAACTATGTATCAGAAAGTCCTGTTTGCCCAATGTAGGCAAAATAGTTTAAGTAAATTTAAATGTTCTTGCTGTGATTGGATAACAGCACATGAACCCATTACCCAAAGAAAAATACATTTTTATCCATTTTAATGCTGGGTTTATCCAGGTATAGGGAGCACTGCTTCAGACTATAGGACAGCAGTTCTCAACCTATGGGTTGCGACCCCTTTGGGAGTCGAATGAGCCATTCACAGGGGTCACCGAAGTCGGTTCAGCTGGCCCCACCCACCTGCCCCGCCTTCCCTTTTTTAAAGCTCTGCTGATTCGCACGGCAGAACTAGCAGCCGCCTGAATCGGCAGAGCTCCGCTTCTGAAGCCAAGGGAACGCGCTGTTCCCTCAGCTTCAGAAGCCGCTCTGTCATTCGGTGTTGGCTGTGGGTGGAGGAGGCGGTGCTTACCACTCCGGTAAATCCCTCTTTTTCCACCAGCAGCCAACACTGAACGACAGAGCAGCTTCTGAAGCCGGCTTGGCTTCCCTGGCTTGTGCGCGTACAGGCGCGTGGGTTTTGGAGTGGAGGGAATCCACTGTTCCCATCTATTTCTGTCCTAGGAAGCAGCGTGGAAGAAAAGCTTCCATGCTGCTCTGAAGAGGGGAAATAGATGGGAACAGTGGGTTCCCTGCACTCCAAAAGCCGGGTGTGCATGCGCGCACATGTGCACAGAAGCTGGGGGTCACGGCCTTGGAAAGGTTGGGAACCGCTGCTATAGGAGGAGTGAAATGTTAAAGAGTCCTAGTTTGTGTCCTAAAAGAAGCAATAACAAAAAAATCTTCCTGAACCTACATCATGGAATTAAAGTGTCCTTTAATTTAGTGTTTAATATTTCAGAAGTGGGAAGGAGAATTATGCATAAGAGTACACCAGAAAATGTCTTCCCATATGTGCAATTTGCAATACCATAGAAAGAGCCATTTCATATAGCATTCAGCATTTAATTCTTAGGAGAACCACTCCCTTATTATCAATAGAAAACCTGGCTGGTTGACATGTGGTAAGGAACCCAGTTCTGCTGTCCTTTGTTTGGAATATACCTATCTCAGAGCTGCTTGGTGGTGGTTTAGAGTCTTTACGGCCATTGGCAGTGGCAACAGAAAAGGAAGAACACAGCGACTGAGGCTTAGAATCCATCACATCAGGCGGCGACTCAGAAGTCAGCATAAAGGCCAGCCCCTAGGACACAGACACACAGAGGCACAAAAAAAGGAGGTCAGGCAATTTGCAAAATCCTCTCAAGAGATAACCAAGGCTTCTTATCAGATGGCACAGCACTGATATTAAACCATCAAAATGCAATTTCCCCAATACTTTTGCTTACTATTTTTAGCTTGGTTGTAGCTTTAATGCAAGGTACTATTCCCTGTCTTTCTGCCTCTGAGAGAGAGAAAGATGAGGGAGGGAGGGAGAGGGGAGAGGGAGAGAATGAATATCCTTTTAGGCTACTCCCAGGGCAGGCTGGAACAAGGATGAAGGGAGCACAACTTTCACAAGCAACCAGCCCATGACTCACACGGAAAGCAGAAAACCTCGAACGCATCAGGTTTTAAGTTTCCTAACCTATGCTACTGCCCTGTTCAACACAATACTTGCACCACCTCCGTCGCACTCTCTCCTCCTCTGCCAACTTGCTATTCTCTCCATTTAATGCCCAATTTGCCTCTTCCACTCCTCTGCTGCTCTTTCTTTCTTTCTTTCTGCTGTCAACAATTGTCATTTCGCCACAGCACTCCCATTTGGCTGCTTTTCTAATCGGAGCCATTCTCCTCCTTCCGAGTTCCTTTCAACTACCTCCCTCTCCCGCCCCCACCCCTAGTAATGGGAGAAATTCAGCTCAGCGCCGTCCCAGCTGTACATGTTCCCAACCAGACTATGCAGGGCAAGGAGTAAACATCTGGAGTGCTTCCCCTCTCCTGATTTCTCAAACACTTGGCAGAGCCACTGGAATTCAATGAGGTAAAGCTGGGGCCTGCTCCCATCACTACAGCAACGACCTCCCACTAGATTTCAACAATGGGCCAAACTCTCTCTAAGAAGGGAAACAGAATTACAAAGTGTGTGTGTAGCAGAAAGTGTTCCAATTGGCTGTATTTGAAACAGAACTGGACCCAGAATGAGGCCACAGAAGGGCTCATGAAGAGCCCCCTTTAGTCAGATAGGAAAAGAAAACTGTCACGGGGGACAAAGAAGAGGAGAACAAGGCATCCCTGAAAGACCGTAAAGACACCCCCTTCTCAGCCTGCCTCTTGGGGACCAGCAAGCAACTTCTGCCACGCCTGAATGAAGGAGACTGAAGAAGAGACTTCCTGCTTTAGCCCTTCATCTCATCCCTTACTATCTACAAGCCAACCTCTTCTGCGGATAACACGGACTCAAGTTGAATCTTTGTACTACCCACATACAGGTAGCCCTTGTTTAGCAACCCGAATTGGGACCAGAAACTTGATCATTAAATGAAGCAGTTGCTAAGAGAAACCTCACAGTACTTACGCTCTTGCCTCAGCTTTCCTTGGCCTTATAAGACTTGCAAAGATTGTGTATGCAAGGACTGGTTATAAAGTTACTTTTTTTTTTATCACCACTGTAACTCTGAACATTAAACAAGGCAGGAGCTAGATGAGAACTTTAGCCTTTTCTCTCTTCTTAATATTCATTACAATTATGCAAAGACTTAGTTCTTGAAGTACCATCCAATACATACTATTCAATCCATTTTGATAGAAAAAGACACACAGTAGTTACGATGGTTGCAATTTCTGGGTTGTAGTCCTATTTCATCTACAGAATCGGGTTGCAGAAAACATTCCTCAACCAGGGTAAAACTGACAAACAGTTCAGTGTGCAAAAGATAAGGTAATTAGCAGCATTTTATCAAGCAGTCCAGCCAGTGCACGCATAAGGTTAACATACATGTTACCTGTCTCTGAAAAGTAATGTATTTGGAGAAAGAGAGAAATGCATTCATGTTATTAGGTGACTTACTTTTCTCCCTGCACCAAAAATAATGTTATCCATATAAAATAAGTACGAAGTAACCTTCAAAGAGGAAGTACATACTTTGG
>JANHFR010003596.1:289261-300574 GCA_032468015.1 Mimophis mahfalensis
GCCACCCGCTCTGTCCTGCCCCCCCCCCATGTGTGCGTGCATGTTCCCAAGCTCCCAAATTGCCGAAAAAACCATCAAAACTTCACGATTTTTTCAGCGTTTTGGGAGCACGCACACACACAGGAAGGGGGGAACGGGACAGAGCGGGCGGCATCTCCTCCACACACACACACACACACGCATCCCCATGCCCTCCCAAGCTCCCAAAACACCCAAAACAAACCCCAAAATTTTGAGGGGTTTTTGGTCTTTTGGGGCTTGGGAGAACTGCGCAGGTGCGGGGGCGTGGCTTGGGGATACGTCGCGTGCCGGGCGATATGGCTCCGCATGCCACTTTGGGCACACGTGCCATAGGTTCGCCATCACTGGAATAGAGTGTCATCATCATTACAGTCAGCCATTGAGTCGTGTCTGGCATCTTCCTAATTCCTCGGTGTTGTCCCAGGAAACTCTTTTCAAATATGGAAACTAAATTAACACCCACTGAATCAAATATAGCTTCTGTCCTACACATAGTTATCTTCTGCTCTTGTACCTGACATTGTTTCAGGATGTAGAATGGACGTAGTTCAGCCACATATAGTCCTAGGCCTGGATGAAATTATCTCTTCAAACTTCATAGAAAAATCATGCTCCCTTTATGCTTTTTTATCCTAAAATTATGCAGATCGGACACTGTCCAACGTCCTTTCAATAGAGGGAGCTGCCTCCTTCAGTGCCATTGGGACCATAATATTATAGATGATTATACAGGTTGATACATTTCAAAAATTCAATATTGAAAACATAATTGAGAGCCAGTTTGGTCTAGTGGTTAAGGCGCCAGGCTAGAAAGCAGCAGGCTGCGTGTCCAATACCCACTTTAGTAATTGGGTTATTTGTAAAAATAATAAAGGCAGGGTTCAAATAAATAAAGTTAAATAGTTGATATTTATTATTATTGTGTAATTGTAATCAATAATACAATTGATTAAATAATACTTGAAACTTAACAGTATACGGAACAATCAAACAATAAGCAATTATAAGGAAATCATCCCCTCCACACATGAGGCTTGTAGCATATAAGCCAATCAAATTAGCAAGTTAACAGTCAATGGAGAATTTAATACAGAACATCAGAAAGGAAGAGAGTTCAAAGATGGGGAAGCAGATTAGGAGAAATGATTCACTTCAATAGAGCATGCAAAGAGATTATTCTTAAATGGGAAAAACAGAAAAATAAATCTTAAAAAAATGCAACATTAAAACTCCTTGGAACATCAAAACAGCTAGTTTTAAAAACTTTACTCCGTAGAAATGGAAGCAGATTTAAAAGAACACTGCCATGTTGGTCTGTAAAAATATTGTTAAAAATGAAATCAGAAGAACCAAGATCTCCGGAATTTGTAAGGCCTTGATGCCGCTCCCCAATTGGGTTTTTATGGCTTTCCAAGTCATCTGATGCCAATTAATATGTGATATGGAAGCACCACGGATCTATTTCAGGAAGCTATCCCTGCTGGGTTTTTAAGTATTCCTTCGTTGGCCAATTACTTTCCCACTTATTTCTCTTGTTAAAAAGAAGGTTCAGCTATTTTAAAATTTATCCTTTCAGGTTTCTATTATTATTATTATTCATTCCCAGGGCAAGTTTCTAACGAAGTTGGGAAATCTTATCTACAATCTTGTTAGAAAGAGCCCTTGACCGCTTTCATTAAGGGAAAAAAGGTCCATTTGGAGTTTGTTCGCTTTACGCCATGTTAAAATCATTCAGCGATTAATACCACCAAAATGGACACTGGAATCGCCCGAGGAGGATGAGTGAACAAGAAGGTCAAAGCAAAAGCACAGACCTTGAAGAGGTAAGTAGAATATTGAGAAAGAGATCTAATCTCTCTCTCTATCTGAAATATCCTTAAAAGTACATAGAGCAAAAATCTCATGCACAGGGGCATACAATGATAACAAACCTATAGACAGTACCATGAGTAGTGAGCCACCATTAAGGCTGATTTAATTCCTCAATTTTGCAGATTCATGATGCAAATATTTATTTAATTTCATTCCATTTGTGTACCATCTAATGTTTCAATGACTCCTGATCTATCATCCTAACCGTAAATCAACAGTTAAAAACATTCATGATAAGATCCACGAAATCAACTAAGCATTCATAATAACATAAAAAAAAATATCAAATAATAATAATACAGTATTTGCTAAATTTGGCTTCTGCATTCTATAATCAAGCAGATCTAGAGAACTTATGCATATGATCAGGACTCTAAAATTACGTGTCACAGGTTGTAGTCTGATAAATACAGGGAATTTTCCCCCTTGCCAATGTATTTTTATGTTGTTTATTATGCAACTGTTTTGCACATTTTAATATTAGTCAACTTTAAGTATTATTTTTAGTGGAAAGGCAGCATCTTTAATTTTAATATTTAATTTAGTATTAAAATACAGTTATGCCTCACCCCACTGACTTCAGTTTACGTATTTAATACCAGGTGGCTTATGCTGGTTAGGGATTATGAGAATTGGTCCAACACATATGGATAACATTAGACTATATAAAGTCCTGGACATCACATTCACGGAGAATAATTGCAATTAAGATGAATAGAATTTCAGAAACGCATTCCAGAAAGCCATACTAACAATGTAACATGTGAAATCCAGAATGCACAAGAACGGTGTTTCTCAACCTTGGCAGCTTTAAGCCCTCCCAGAATTCCCCAGCTAGCTCCGAGCTGAAGCCCACGCATCTTAAAACTGCCAAGGTTGTATCTAACAAAAAGTATGGATATTATCTTACACAAGTGCCTGGTGACCACTGTATTGTCTGGGTCAATTACTTTATAAAGTAAATTGTGTTTGTTAAATAACAAAAATTATTTTTTACAAAAATTATTTTTTTACTGCCAGATGCCTGTAATTAAGGCAAGTTCAAATCTCTCCAGGCTCAAGGTTGACTCAGCCTTCCATCCTTCTGAGGTAGGTAAATTGAGGACCCAAGATTGTTGGGGGCAATAAATGGACTTCGTAAAAATGCCGCTAATAAGCAGGCAAATACAAAGAATGAAGGCTATTGCTAAGCATGTTGATTTGTGCTTAAAGATTGTTAGCCGCCCTGAGTCTCTGGAGAAGGGCAGCATATAAATTGGAATTTAAAAAAAAAAGTATGGATATCATCTGACATCACTGTTAAAGCAGTACTTTCTTCTTGTGTATCAGGCACAGAACTGAACATTATCCCTGCCAAACAAATCTGTTAGATGTAACCATCAGAACAAATATATGTTATTGGTTGCTCAGCTATGATTTAGCAACACTGATCATCTGTTGGTTAAGGAAAATGATTCGGTTTTGTCCTCCTAGAACAATCTGGCCAAGAGGCTTCTCCGAGGGATTCATTAGCATCTCTCACCTGTATTACACAGGCGGAGTTGACAATAAATAAGCCCTGGGAGATCCATTAAATTAAATCCAACCAATATAGAAAGTACTAAAAAGAAATTCACAAGCGAAGTTTCACCATACAAGCCTGGAGGAAAACAATCTGGTTACAAACCAGATTGACATTCAATCATTTCATGTGAATGCATTTTTATTTGTTTAATACACTGTTCCGGCAAATGGGCAGTTACCCATGCTGCAACACATGTTTTATGGGATTGAATCAGCATTATCTGAACTTTATACAGATGCATCTTCATACAAATACATTTTCAATTAACCAAAGTTAGAAGACAAAGGGAAAAAAACAAACTTTAATATTCACGATACATTCGGCTGTACTCATTCTACTGTACCTGAAACTTCTCGTATCTTGGAGGAAACTCAAGATACTGTATTATACAAATTCTGTATTTGTTAAACAATACATTCTGATTTATGGAACTGGATCTTGGGCCTTCAGTCCTTGGACCGGGAAATGTGCTTGGGGCCAAAGTACCATCAAGGACTCACATCCGATTATTGTAAGTGCTGGATCTCAAGGGTTTGGCATACACCGGTTGCAGAAGATGGTGAGTCAGAAGCAAAAACAGGCATCCCAGGAAAACTACCGTTAAAACGAAGAGCAGGATGAATCGGCCAATGAAGAAGGTGTCTACAATCTGAGAATATAACACGGAAAGTCACAACTGTGGCCGGAGATCTCGTCGGCATCAGATGTCATTAAATTGAAAGACTGCTACTTGTTGCATCGGTCTGGGCAGGTGCTAAAGCTCCCTGCATATTTTCCTGACAACTGAGATGAGTTGGTTGGGGACTGAGAGCAAGGCTGTTTCATTTGAAGAAGAAAAAAAAAACAGTGCCAAGAAGAGCAACTAAAATGATTAAAGGTACTGCTTATGATCTTCAAAGCGCTCCATGGCTTAGGGCCAAGATATCTACGGGACCACCTTCTGCCGCCAGTAGCCTCCCACTGGCCAGTTCGCTCCCATAGAGTTGGCCTCCCCAGGGTGCCGTCACCCAAACAATGTCGACTGGAGGCCTTCCCTATGGAACGAGCTGCCCCCGGACATCAGGACCATCCCAGACTTGAGATCCTTCCATCACGCCTTGAAGACCTGGCTTTTTCAGCAAGCTGGACTAACCCAGGGGTAGGCAAACTTGGCTCTTTTATGACTTGTGGACTTCAACTCCCAGAATTCCTCTTCCAGTCATGTTAGCTCAGGAATGCTGGGAGTTGAAGTCCATGCATCTTCAAACTGCCAAGGTTGAGAAACACTGCCTTAGAACATCAAAGGCAAACGTTCAATGCGACTTATTAAACTATTGTTTAATTTGGTTCTGGCATTATGCCTTATTTATTTATTTTTTAAAATTATGGTAATACTTAACGGGGAATTCTGGGAGTTGGAGTCCACATATTTTAAAATTGCTGAGTCGCTGGTCTCAATTGGGAAGAGAGGATCAATAACATTTCTCTTTGTTTTCAGCTACTGGATCCTCTGAGGGATCATGGTTTCATTGGCTGCCTTCTTTTCTGTGAAGCAAATCTTTGCTTTCTAAAAAAGCTGTGCAAAACATTTGAAAAGACCTCATTTTCAGGCATGAGAAGAACATTGTCAAGAATAAACACATTTTGCCTTTTTCCCTTGTTGCATGATGAAGGGTTTGAAATTCATAAAAAAGAATATTTAAATGTGTAAGCACCCAATTCCCATGTATATTTTAATTTTTTCCCCTAAATATTTTGTATAAAATTTCAGTATATCCTTAGACATACAGTAACCAACCCTTAGTTAATTTTCCCCATGTGGCTAGCAGCACAATGAGAAGTATTCAAAATAAATTTTAAAAAGCTATTGGAAATATATACCTGGGTTAAATCTGTGCCTTTTCCCTACCAGGTATTTTTGTTTAGGCATATGGAGAAGCTGTTATTCCCTATATTCACCCCAGGTTTCTACCGATTCATACCTATTCTCTAGAACTGCTTGTTAACTTTCTAAGGAGTTCGGAGAACAGGTTATTAGAAGAAATCTCCTTTTGTCTTTTTCCAGTTTACAGAGATAATCCTGCAAGAAAGGCAGGAAGGAAACATTCTGGTATCACTTCTAGTGTAATCTTCATTGCCCTGCTTAAGATACTGCCTCTCCAGTTAACCATTATTACATTCCTGGCAGCAGCCTAGACTCACTGTCTCTACCTAGATTATCTCCTACGGAGAAGCTTTGCTTGATTTTCTTAAAGGGGAAGGGTTGTTTTAAGCTTTTTACACTGCTGGGAGGAAATACTCCCCTGTTGGAGTTCTTCCAGCTGCCAGAAAGAAGCTTCTAATGACAAGGAACCAAGATGAGTGACATTCAGAAAGACTTCTTGGCCAGCTGGAAAGATTGACATTCAAATGTGAGTTTACATACCCTTTCTGAGTTTTGGTCTAAAACTGTTTTTGGGTGAAGTTTAATTCTGTGCTTGGTGATGTTTAATCCTGTGTTTATTGATGAGATAATTTTCCCTATTCAGCTTTGTTTGGAGGGAAAAAGATTAATCTGTGTTCCTGAAAAGAAACTGGGTTGAGAAATTTGGCTAGTTCCTGTGTCTATTTGTTCTGCTAATGATCAAGAGTTGGCTGCTGATAGTTATCATTGCATTTTAACTATTTTAATTCTTCAAGGTGCTCTGGCACCCTGCCTGATTTGTAATTCCAGCTTGCAAGTCTTTTAATGTAACGATTGGTATTTAAGGCTTTTTGCAAGCAAAGAAGCTTTTTGTATTTTTGTACAGGTAATCCTTGACTTACAACAGTTGGTTTAGTGATCATTCAAAGTTACAATGGCACTGAAAAAGTGACTTATGACTATTTTTCACACTTACAACTGTTGCAGCATCCCCATGGTCACAAGAGGCCAGACAAGGAGAAACACCCCTTGATGTGAGTCACGTTGAGTTGGCCATGCTCACCCAGTCTCAAGACCACCAAGCCACACCTACCCAGCTGGTCATTAGGGAGGAGAACCAGTTAAATTATTTTAATCCTACCGCTGGCCATGCCCACCCAGTCATATGACCATGCACAGCCATACCCACTAAGCCACACCCACAATTGGTTGTTAAAAAAAATTGAAATCCACCCCTGCCTATATTTCCCACTTCACTTGTTTAGACACAAGAATCAAAGCCTTATCCTTTTTTAATGTGGATTTTTTGGGTGCACGTAATAAAAGAGGTGGGATGTTGATGACATAGTAACGGCCACCATCATGATATTTTTAATCCCTTGCAGATATTCCTAAATAATTCTTCTGCAAAGGTGATATCCTTACCTACATACATAGGTTCCCGTCAGTCTGTTTCCCTCTCAGGATAAATGCATGCTGTATCAGTGCAGAAAAGGAAATAGAAAGTCTTAGAAATTAATGACATAAAAAATACTGGCTATCAACACCATACTTCTCCATAACTTTGTACCCTTCCAAAGCATGCATAATTCTATCAGTACTATACATTATACATTACTGTATACAAAAGTATACATTACTTTTAGTTTTATAAATTTATCATGTTTTCTTCTTATTCCTTGAATCTCTTTTATTTGTTTTGTCTCAACCATAAAATATCCCTTTATTTTATAAGAATAAAAGGCTTTCAAAAAGAGACTGTACAGCCATTTATGTGAAATGGTATAGGGTGTCTAGTTTGAACTTGACTAGAAGACCTCCAGTGTCCCGTGCAATTCTACAAATACATATGTTCTATGTATTTCTTTATAAGAGGAGCTCACTTTTGCATTAATTCCACAACATTCATTAGTAGCCATTCATTTTCCTCTTGTTGTATTGCTCCCACTTCTTAAATAATTTATTTCTAACTGCATGTTTCTCTGAACATACCTCACTTACATATAATACAATGGAAAGAAGCACCTCTTAAACACAGCCATTTCCATTTCTTTCAGTAAGCACTGATTCCTTATAAAAGACCAGAAACTATGTATTACACTGTAAGATTTCTTCATCTTTATAAGCATTCCATCCTGGATAACTGGCAATATCTACATCCATCAACTAGCTCAAGTTGCCCTTTATATATAACTTAAACTATGCTGCTCTAATAGCGGTCTCTGTGGATTGTGTATTTGGCTTATATCAAAATGAATAAGATGGCAGACAAAATATCATCAGGACAATTCTGCCCCATTTGAACTTATGTATTAGGAAGCACATATTTAAGGCCAGTCAAAATAGGGTTGAACTAGCTTCCTACTTCTAAATTTAAAAGAGAGCTGTAAAAGAGGGTTTAAAGTGTTGAACTAGCTTTTAACTTTGCATGTAAAAGAATTACTTCTTTTCTAATACCAGTTGAGCCACTATCAGCATTCAGAATGCGCTGTCACGATGTCATAAACCAGGTATTTCAAGAAACCTGGAGAGCCAAATTTGTAGCATATTATTCATGGATTAAGGAGGTGGGTTTAATTCCGGCTTAATCAACCACATGATAAAATAAAATAACCTAAATTTCTAGATATTCCATTGAGAAACTGTGGAAGGATACTTTTACACAGCATACAAATACTGGAAATCTATTGACACATAGTAGACAGTCTCAATAAAAACAGGAAGGCAGGTAAGAAAGGCCCGGATACCTATCTCACAAAGATATTGTGTTTTCTTCTCAAAACAATCAAGTTGCCAATGGATTGAATACTTATTTTGCAAGTCTTATGAAGCTTATATTTTTCAATACATGATTTAGGCTTTCTTTGCTCAGAGATATCATTGTTTCAGAATAGAAATGCTAAATCTTCTGACTTCCACTTTATTAGTCACCCATAAGAGTGCCCTCTTTTTAATGAAAGCTTATCTGAATAGATTTATTAGATACTAAGGTGCTACCACATCTTTGTGGCTTTTCATCTTTGTTGAATGTGGAGATGAGACAAGCATTTTGTCATTTATGCACACAAGCATGAGCTATTTTAATCAAAGCTACCAGTCTATTTCTTGGATGAAATTCAAGAAATGCACCTCTGTTTATCCGATTAAGATAATCAAATACCATGTATTTTCAAGAGGAAGGGATGGATCAAGGCAGAATATTCGGTCACATGGTATTTGGATCAGAAAAGGTTCAGGTTCACATTAAAATAATATACTACATTGGGACGAAAACATTACAAATGAAATAAAATATTCACATTTTATTGTTCTATATTTTTGTTAAATTTACTAATAACCATATATATATTTATTTATATATATATTTATGGCTTTGAGCAAAGACAAAAGAAAAAAAAAGTTTAACTTATCCCTGATTGTGCAATTATTGTAAGAATCAGTTTGATGTATTTTTTTTTTCAGCAGCAACATAATCCAACATTACTGTAGATACATTTCATCCTATACAGATGTAAGGTTCCATATTTCAGGGCTTATTTATATTCAGAGAAAAATAGGTCAATTCTCAAAATAGCAATGCATAGTCTTTATATTACAGAAATGAGTGGACTGTTTTGTATACATATATGTATACATATATGTATAAACACACACACACACACATTCTTATATGCATAATTTCAGTTTTATACCCTGTACCATTTTATTTAACTTACAAATCTTAGATTTTGTCCATTCTATTATAAAGTCATTAAAAAGTTTTTTAATGGTATTACTGAAAGATCATGTATGTTAAGTTTTTGTATAGTACATAAAATAAAATAAACATATGTATAAAAATAGTTCACTACCAACTCCATTATACTCCTATCAAATGTAAACCTTGAACAATTTTAAAGACCAGGATAAGATCATCATTGTTTGGATACAATTTGTCATCAGTATTAATATATAGTCAGGGATTTAGTGTACTAAAAATAAATGGACTTGCTGTTTACCTAGAATACTTTAAATATTATATCCCTTACATGGGATTCATGACCATTCTACTTGAACTGTCGGCAGCATCATATTCATGGAATAAATGACCACATCAACTTGATTTTGGGTTGGGAAATGGAATTCATTAAAATAATATGTACTTTTTTACTAATAATTATGCCTAATTCACATAGGCATTTACATAGGGAAAAATGTTAACAGACAGCCGTCTGATCTGGGTTTCAGCTGCAGGGCAAAATAGGGAAGGAATAGGGAAGGAGTGCCTTAAAAAAATAATAAACTATCATGAGATGTAGGCTCAAAAGGTAAGCTATTGAACTCTGCTATAGACATATATATTAGTGCTATATTTTGGATTAGAGAAAATCAATACATTGATGGAAATGGATTGGGATAATCCATGGTTAATATATTACCAATAGCTACATGACCATTCTGCTTCAATAGCTGCTCTCATTAATGTTTACAAAATGGCTTCAGTTGAGTCTCTCTCAACTTAATTTCCAAGTTCCTTGGAAATTACTAGTTCGACTATGGACAAGAGTAAACTTTGACACAGGTGTGTTAAAAGGAAAAAAAACCTCAACCCAAATTACAATTTCAATTCAATGACTAAGGGAAAATGTCATATATATATGTCCCATGATGACAACATACCCCTAAGAGCACTGGCAACATGGTAGGCCATGAGTGAATGGCCCTAAATCAGTACATTGAGTATTTGAAAAATACTCCTTTTGGAGGTATCTGAAGTCATAAGATGACATGACAAAGCAACTGAAAGAAAAGATTTACAAAAAACCTACATTCAGTTACAATCTCCCTTTCTTCTATGTAGACATTAGAAGTCAAAAAGAAAGAAAAATATTATTCCTATTTTCAATGCTACATGGTATAATAGAGTATGTTGTTGTCCAAATTATTACACTATACACTGGAATGTGCGCTTTCCTAACAAACAGGATGCTATAATATACTTCTTTTAAAAAAAAGATTGCTACAATCAACTATAGAGTTACAGTGAGGACACAATACATATATGAAAGACTAACTGAAGCAGTGTTAAAATAATTCATTCAATCAATTGAAATAAAACACTTCTAATCTTTAACTCTAGATTCAAAATCAACATAATAGGAAATGAATTGTAAAAATCATACATTCACATTTATCAATATTCCTTTTCTCCACTTCTTTTAATATTGCTGACTGAATCTTTTAGTTGCATTGAGGGCACAGGATATTTCTGGTTCATCTTTTAGTTAGTTTTCTGTCCTCCGCTTTCCCCATCTGTTATGTCCGAGCATGCATGGAATATTTCTTACAGTGTCCAGGACAAAGAAGAAAATGATAATAGCATTGCTGAAATACACATAGCAGGATCAAACATACAAATCTGCATTAAAAACACTGCATGTAAAAGTAGCATTTTAGAATGCAAGCCATTGCATTACAATTATATTGCATTTTATATCTTGTAAAATTTTTTAAAATGTTTACATTTTGGCATGAGTAGCTGAAACTAAATTTCTAAACAAATACTTTGCAATGATACATCACACAGGAGCTTTTTTGTTTGTTTGTTATTATTACTTGGGTCTAAAAAGTTATTTACAACAAGGTGAGTGAGTCTTCACTATTTACTGTTTACCAGTTTTTGTAGACAGTAAAAATTTCATTGACCCTTCAATCTAAGCCTTAACGTAAAAGCACCTAATAATAATAATAATAATAATAATAATAATAATAATAATAATAATAATAATAATAATCTGAACCTCTAAAATAGGAATTATATCTCAATTATGGTTGACTAAGAAAGGTTAAAAATCACTGTTTTAGAGGTGCTATTCCAAACTAGCATGTATTCAGAGAAAGCTGTTCTTATTTTCTGGCTTAGTTCCTGAAATTCATAATAATGTCATTTCTTTAAAAATATATATTCAAATGAGGAAACTTTATATTTTTAACT
>JANHFR010003596.1:339500-350693 GCA_032468015.1 Mimophis mahfalensis
GTATTTCATATCCTTTAATTCCAGTGCTGCTAAATCTTGGGGGGGGGGGGCAGGGAGCTCTATTCAGAGCCTTCATTTAAGCATGCCATATCTGGGGGGGGCGGTGATGGGGTGTGTGATAGATAGCCCTGTTTTATTCCCAACCTGGTGGCATTTTGAAGTCTGCTCTACACCTCTAAGGGCCTCCATAGCTTCTATGGATTGTTGCAGAGGCTGAACTACAATTCAGCAATGGATATAGAAATCTATGCGTGTAATTGAGATAATTTGGAAGGTTTTTTCACACTGGGAGCAATGGCATTGGTTGAATACATAGAAACCCAGGTATTTCCATGCTATTTTCCATTCTTCTTTATCCCTCAAGATAATGAGAATGAGAATTTAAAGACCTAACACAATTGTTCATTCTAGTTACTGAAATCAGTAAAGTCTGAACTAGAAACACATACTTCTAGCTGCTTAATGCCTCTTTCAATAATAGTTCACAAAGGAAGAATTATTTTTTAGAAAATGAGATCATTACAATCAAATTTATATTTGATTGCATGGGTTCAAATATGAACATAAGACCAGAGCATGAAAAATATTCACTACTGGGCTGCATGCAATATATTATGTCTATTTTCATAACCAGGATTGTAGGACATTTTTCTTAGTATTAATAACTCTTGAAAGCTTCTGAAACATTAATATATTTAAGAAACACTTTCTGTTTACTCAAAATGTTACTTTTTTCTTCTCATGGGGAAAAACAATACACTATAAATGCCATAAAGAAGGCATTTAATTTCTTACCTTACAGTTATCACTGCCTTCAGATTAGTCGTAATCCATTTTAACTGAATTAAACAGAGAAACATTAATCCAAGGAGGGAAATAAACTATTAAAGACAGTAATTGTGACAAATACCAGAGCTGTTTATCTGAGGATTGATTATATAATCAAACCTGAGGGTACCAGAAAATCTTCACATTTGTAAAAAGCAGTGATCACTGATTATTTGCAATTAGTCTACCAAATCTAAGCCTTAATTTAGAAGTCTTCTTCAGCAAACTCTATTTAAATACAGCCCTGCTCTATGTTTAAAAGTCTGTTGTACTCTTCTTAATCAGAAAGATGCTTCCTTCTAAATATGGTCTCATGCAGCTAAGGAACAACTAAGGGAATAGTCCTACTTGCTGGGAAATGACCTATGGGAACATAAGACATCCACTGCCAGCAGAGAATGGATTATAACTATTTCACAATAACTTCTACTGAAGTATTCATTAGAGCCTGTACTTCTGTTGATGTCCAGAAGTTCAGCAGTTGTAAACTCCAAGACTCAGTCCATTCGTTCTTCAAAAACTGGCCTGAAATAATGACAGCTGATCAATACTGTCACTATTTTTTTCCTTTGAACCCAATGGGAGAAATTATGAGATTATGCCCAGTTTTTGCTAAGTCAGTGAGCCTGCAGACCAAGAATACAACTCTTCCATTATCATACAGTCTCTGCCATCATCACTACATGATGCAGGTCAGAAAATAAGATTTAGATTTTTTGACTGCTCTATCCTACTGGCTCTTCTGTCAGTTCAGTTCAATAGATCTTACTGTGACAAAGTTCAGTTAATTCAAAGCCTCAACAAATATATGAATCTTGATTCAGGTATTGTTTTATATGTCTCATTTAGAGAAGGTGTGGATAATCATGACTAACCATGATCAAGTTAGGGTCAATCCTGGAGCCATCTTGGAATGTCTTCAGGGTTGCCACAGGGAAGCTGGATAGAGCTGTGGGAAAGGGAGGGGGAGTAGAGATAGCTGGGGAAATATGTAGCCAAAATATCATTCTTTCTCTGGTGAGCCAAGGACATGCTCACCAGCACCCGGCGGGGTGTGGATAGGAGTCATTAGGGTCTGGGACTGTGACCTGATCAAGGCAGGTAATGGTTGCGTGTAGCAGGATGAAGAACTTGTTGAGAATTTTGGATCTTATAGGTTTGTCCCTGGTACGTATGATATGATGGAAGGCAAATATCTTCTTACATAATGTAATTTATTATATTAACAAGAAATGTTTCTTTTATTCTTGACAAGCACATAAGCCTGGACATCTCTACAATTAGAATATCACACACACCAGAAGAACACACACTAACTAAGGGAGGTGGGTAGAACTATTTATACTGGAGGCATATGCTCCTCCTCTTCCTGCCACACAATATATACGTGCTCTATGGTATTTAACTGTCAATATATTATGTGAGCTGACACTGTGGGCAGCATATAAACAGATAGGAGATCTGACGAAACTTTGGATTTTGATTTGGGTGGGGAAAACCCAAATTGCCTCCGAGCTGGGTTTTCACCAGCTGAGGCAATATGACATGCCTAATAAATCTATACTTTGAGGAAACTTCTGGCCTTGGCCTTTTGATTTCATTGATTTCCAAGCTGTTACTTAGAATCCTGATATGTTCTTCCTAAAAAAAAAAAAAGAAATAAATCTGCACATGTACTGTGCAGTACATGATAACATGATAACAGTATATGTTATAAAACAGTATTATAACTTGAGTTGGTGGGGTTTCTCCTAGGGAAGTCTCCTGTTGTTAAGCAGATCAGCTCTATTGCCACATGGCAGCTTCATTCATTATCACCATTCATCCATACTTTGACATTCAAAAATAAATCGATTTTCAAGGTTGAAGGTTGTTGCCTAACTGAGGCTATCCTTTCTTTCCTTCCGCTCTTTGTTACAGCTGGATAGCTCCAGCTGCTACAATCTGGTAGCAAAGATCTGCAGAATTACTATTGCTTCAAAGCAGATGCTTCTGCTATGCTGAAAAGAGAAAGCAGATTTATAGCAATTTCTTGGGATATTGTGAGCCTAAATACTTAGACACTTCATTTGTTCTACGCTGATATCTTCACTGGGAAACTCATGCTATTTGCAGCATTCATGAACAAAATGATTTTTTACAGGGTTAGCTCAAAACAACCAAAAACTAGCTGCAAGGGGATGGAAAGGTATCTCTGGCTCCTGTATTTCAAACACTACATAATTATTTGGATCATCAAGATATAAAAATATTTAATTCATGTATTAAGTTATATAATTTTTCATCTTCTTTCTCAAGAATTAGGGATGCATTTAAGCATAAAAAACAGCTGGGTGACCTTGAGCCATCATTCTCTTTCAACTCAATCTATTCACATGTTTGCTATTGTGGGGAAATTGGAGGAAGAAAGAGTACCAGTATGTTTGCTGCCTTGAGTTATTTATAAAAAGAAAGGCAGTATAAAATTAATTTGTTTATTAATTAATTAATTAATACTGGAAAATAAAAAGCAGATACATCAGTATTCTGGAATTTTTTTCTACTTCCCAATCTAGACTACAATCCTGGTAATTTCCATGTAAATACTAACCAAATACTAAGTCTCCTTAACTTTTTTTTTATAATTTTTATTTTCACATTAATCCAAAGTTACTAGTTTACATCCGCCTAGCTGGGCATTAATTAAAACAGACAAACGACCAAATAAATCAGCATAAAAACACAATATAAGGAAAATAACATATGCCCAAAACAATTAAAATAATGAAAACATCATTTGCATAACACTAATTCTTTATAGAATTTTAAATTTTAAATTTAAATTTCAGCCCCCTAAGAATTTGCTCCAATAAGATTTGAGCTTTAAATATCAAAGTTTGAACTAGTGGATCAAATAAACATACCGGTGATGTCAAATAGTTCTAATGAAGCTACTCAGAAAGACATAAATTAAACACAAGAGTAAGTGCGTTACACATGCTTTGATACTATACTCGTTTTACTGTTTGTTAAGAGAGAAGCGAGCAAAAGAAGATCAAGAAAAGAAGAATAGGAGGAAACATCTATGCAGCTGGATTTGATCTAAAGATTATCTAATTCAGCAACCAATGTCGTATGGAAAATTAGATCCCTGTGGGAAGCTTGTGTGCAAGACATTAATAGTATAATGCTTGCTATTATTATATTAAAAAGTATTCCACAATGAAAGGAGAAATAGATAATGTGAAGCTACCATGGCCAATAGCCACTGGTAGAATATCTTTTACTGATATGTCTAAACCTCAACAAAAGCTATTTGTGTGAATAAACATTTCTTGTCCATCATCTCTTGTTTATTTACATTCATTAGCTAAATACGTGCTCTAGTAGCATGAGGGAGAAAAGCTGCACATAAGTGCATAAATCCATTTTAATGCTCTACTGATATAGTATGAAAAAAATCACAGTAAAAGGCCTAAATGTGCGGGTACGTGTACAGAAACATATCCTACTGTTCACATATTTATAGTCAAATGAGATAACAACTAGGATGATTAAAGAATCAATAAAATAGAAGCACCAAAAAGAAATGGATCATCAATGAAACCTGCAGGGCAGGTTTTTGCAGTTCTGTTCATAGCTGCATCAAAATAATGCCCAGCTGAATGCAGGTGCTTTCTTCTGACTAGAGTCATTCAACTTTCAACATATATTGATCAATGGAATATAAAAAGAGAGCAAAACCCTCTCCCTACTAGCACTGATGTTTCCTACTTTGGGTAATGAAACCCCTGCAAGAAAACAACGAAGCTTAGAGAATAGAAAGAACTCATTTCAATCCTGAGTTACAAATAGTCTCTTTCATCAGTAGTGATCTTCAACAAAAGATCTTTGTCAGCTGAAATACAACTTTTCATTATAATTAGAAAAGCAACTATCCTTACAAAAGTACTACCACTTCACCTGTTATTATGAGCTAGAATGTTCATTAAAAATAATAATCACAGTCTCCAGCCTCTCCTTGATAACTTGCCTTTTTCTCTGGCTTCCTCTATTCTGTTTTGTCTTGGGAATTCTGTTGCTACCACAAACTCTATCGAAGTCACTGCCAAAATTAATTTTTAATGAAAAGAAACTGTATTCAGTCAGTTTAATTAATTCAGTTTCTGACATGACGTTGTTCAAGTTTTGTCTTGTTCTTTTCCATTTTTAGAAGTATTGGCCCAGTGACATATCCCTCAGAACCTTTGTTAGTTCCTCTCTAAAATTAGACTGTTTGGCCTAGTATTTTCACTTACACATTTCAATTCAACTCCTTACAATTCTCTTTTAGTACACGACATCATGCTCAATTCCTATCACAGCCAATGGGTCAACACTTGGTTGATTAAAAAAAAAATCAGACACTATATTTGCAGTAAAATACTAGGAAGAAAGGGGGGGAAAGAACAATGCAAACATTAGATGATGAAGTCTAGTTTATGGAATCTTAGGCTCTTGTTAGGACTTCCAGAAAACTCCAGTTCAGTTTTTACAACATGTGAACCAATAAAAATTTCTTTGCTGTTAAAAGTTGTCAGCCTTACTAGGTATCCCAGACAGGAAACATGGGCAGATAAGCTAATTCTATTTTATTATATAGCTATCTTAAGAAAATCCAAGTCAATTTTCCTGCTGTCACCTTCAAAGCCCAATAATGTAAACAGTGTCCCTCCTGAATCTGGATTATCTCCCTTTTATCTGACCAGGTCTGGATTATGCTCCCTTTTATCTGAGCAGGAAGCATTTTTTCTCCAACGTTTATTCCAATATAGTATTACAGAGTCCAGATCCAACTAGCATGTTCAAAACCCAAAGATGGTTGGAGCTATAGTTCAATAATAGCTGGAGGATTTGATTCCATGAGCCATGGTGGCGAAGTGGTTAGAGTGCAGTATTACAGTTACTTCTGCTGACTGCCAGCTGCCTGCAATTCGGCAGTTCAAATCTCACCAGGCTCAAGGCTGACCCAGCCTTCCATCTTTCTGAGGTGGATAAAATGAGGACCCAAATTGTTGGAGGCAATATGCTGTCTCGGTAAACTGCTTAGAGAGGACTGTGAAGCAGTATATAAGTCTAAGTGCTATTGCTATTGCTTCAGATTTCCTTACAAAACAATTTCCCCCCCTTCTGTTCAATCAGAAACTGTCTGGACAAGTCCCTGTAGTTTCCTTAGCAAAGTTTTTCAGATGCAGTTGCCTCCTTCCTACAACTTGCCTCCTTCCCATTGCTTCCTTCCTACAGCTGAGGGACATTGACTAGCTCAAGGTCCCCAAGCTGTCTTCACGTCTAAGGTAGAACTCATAGTCTCCCAATTTCACAAAATAACTATTATCATCAATATCAACAATGGTAATTTTGATATTATTTTATCTATTAATGTTTTGCTTTTAAACTGCTTTCTCAGGACTTATGCATTGTTAAAAATGAGAAATATTTTTATGCAAATACAGAGAATGTATAAAGCAATTTCCCAGTTATTGCATGCAGCCCAATGTTTTCTGAAATAGAACTGCAATGGATTTGATGAAAAGAATGAATTATTCAAAAGGACATGTCCAAAATTATCAAGCTCAAATGCAGCTGCATTGTTTTAACATTTTCCTGATTCATTCTACTTTCATTTTAAACCTTCCTTTGGAATAGAAAACAAGTTAACATCCACAAAGAGGGAATCCACTCAGACCAATTGTCAGCTACATCAGGTCAGTCACCTACAACACTGCAAGACATTTAACCACTTTATTAACTCTCCTGTCAGCAACACCATCCATCTCATCATTTTTCAATAGGCAACAGGACTTTCTTAATTTTTGTCTTGAAAACATTTTGCTTCTCATCCAAAAGATTCTCCACTTCTGATTGAATGGTGGGGACTGGAAGGATTTATTTATTCATTTTTTCAAGAAATAACCAAGAAAGTCTGGTTGCCTTTTGAAAAGCATCTTTGGGACAAACCTGACCTGGATGATTGAAAATTTCCATAGATAAAACAAATCACGGTGGTGCAGTGGTCAGAGTGCAGTACTGCAGGCTACTTCTGCTGGCTGCCAGCTGCCTGCAATTTGGCAGCTCAAATCTCACCAGGCTCACAGTTGACTGGGCCTTCCATCCTCCCAAGGTTGGTAAAATGAGGGCTCAGATTTTCGGGCAATATTCTGACTCTGTAAACCACTTAGAGAGGGCTGGAAAGCACTGTGAAGCAGTATATAAGTCTAAATGCTAAATGTATATTTTTATGGAAGTAAAAAAATGTTTCAGTTCCTTCTGTTTTATCTTAATTACTAATAGTATTTTCATCTTAAGGGAAAACTATGGCTTTCCTTAAAATATAGCTGCCAGATTCTTACACTATCTTTGGATACTCTTAACATTTTCTAAGGCAAACTTAATCCATCATAGTCAAAATATCCATTCATTCAGCAATGAGTTCAGTACAACAGTGCAACAAAACTGGTCATTATTAAAACAAGCTAAGTCTTGGCAACTATTTCCTTTTCATCAAAATGCAGAACTGTGAAACTGAAAAGAAATGTCATGTCATTTTAATATGCCAGTTGTAGAGAAGGACTGAAGAAATACTAGATGCAATCACTAAGCACCAATGGAGATGTCTGTCTGCTTGCTTTTCTGATTTGCAGATTTTATGTGGACATAAATCCCAGCGGTTTCTTTGGAACTCCTTCTTACACAACCATGCATAGAGTTACTCTACGTAACGTAGGCAACTAATTCTCCCCGTGTTTCAAAGGTGATTGTGCTGGGATTGCTTTTTGCTGTCTTTTATGATAGTCTCTACATGATACAATACAAAATCTTTCTTTCACTCTGACTAGCTCATTTGGGAGTGCTTTTGTTCCTTTCATTCAACACCTGGCTTACAAAATTCTGTAGAAAATGTGCATTTTTTAGTTTCCTGTGTAAGTGCCGGGGAAGGGAGCTATAAAAATGCTGAATACCAAAAGCATGGGGATGATCAAGACATACCATTCAGCAACTTGGTGACCTACTTTTTTTTTATTAGGGTAATTACATTTCTGAAGTCACCATTTTGTTTGAAAAGCTACACTTTCAGGATGTCAGCAAATGTACAGCTGATCAGCTAAGAAGTTTCTGAATGTCTTCAAAGATTGGCAGAAACATGTAAGAAACTCTGACCACCATAGGGAAAAAAAAATCAAAACTAAGAAGGTATTCATTTTACCCACCTCGGAAGGACGGAAAGCTGAGTCCACTTTGAGCCTGGTGACATTCAAACTGCCTAATTTGCAGGCAGCTGGCAGCTAAGTACTACACATAGCACTCTACTCGCTGCACCACCACAGCTTAAAAAGGGGTGGCGCAAAAAAATGCCCAGGAAGCAAGGTCCAGATAATATATATTGCTTTTCCTTGCTTATAACTTGTGCTTTTCTTACCCCAGACTTGTGTCTAGGGAACACTGCGAGTGAGTCAGAATTTACACACGCTGGTAACACCTGTTGTCCTTTGCCCAAACCCCTTGAGCAGGTAAAATAAAAGAGAACGTGTGTGTAACTGTGTGTATATACATGCACATACACACACTTACATACATATGCGCTATACAGTATATAGGTCTACCCCCACCCACTCTCCTCCGTTCAGAGTTGTGGGTTTTTTTCCCTCTTTTTATTTATTAAAGGTGGGGAAGCAGGAAGGAGTTTGGAAGTAGGGGAAGGTAAGCCAAAGTAAGGAAACACAGGTGGAACTAGGGACCCAAGCAACGAGCTGGCAAGAAAGTTTCTTTCAATTGCTGGAGGAACAAAACAAAACAAGAGCGAAATCATAGCACAATGTTGCAAATCTTTTCACTCCTGCACGTTCCTTTTTTTTTTTTCCTTCCCCCCTTTGTGTGCTGCGTCTGTCATCTTGGCTTTTGTTCTAATTTATGTTTTTGTCTCCACGCAGCCTCGGCTAAGGGAGTGCTACCATTAACAGCCAGCTTGGGGCATAGGCGTGGCGAAAAGATATTACCTTTCTGCCTAAACCCACAAATTTACACACACACACAGACACAGGTACGAGTGTGCGCCCGTGCAAATAGGGCCCAGAAGTTGGTCCCCTCTGCTCTGTTTGTAAACAAAGCTGCACAGGTTAACACTGTGTAACCCAATGTGACGAAACGAAGCAGATGTGACCAAGCTGTGGAATATAAGCAGGCTTTATTGAAAACGTTGGAAATCCCAATTTTTCCTGCAGAACCAGTTTTGCCCTCTGCAGTTACAGTTGGAGTAGTGGCTGAGCTCAGTCAAGGGGAAGGGAAGAGACCAAACTTCAGGTGGGGGCCACAAGTGGGGGGGGGATCAAGGCTGAGGGCCCCAACATGGACGGGGCCACACCACCTGAGTTTGGATCTGCCTGTTTGCTGCTTTCTACCCCGGTTTCTATTTCTTTCGACCTCCAACGGGCCGAAAACCAGGCTAGTTTTTAGCAAACCCAATCCTGCTGGGGGAAAGGTATTAGGATTGGAGAGAGGGAGAAATGAATGCATCACCTACCCAGCCACCCAGCCCCCTTTTGCAAATGCTGGCATTGAAGAATACAGCATCCTGAGGAAGCCTGTTTCCGCTTTAAAGAAGAAAATAAAGTTTCTAGTCTGTAGGGATGTGAGAATAAGTTGAAAAACATGTAAACAGTGAAACCCCAGGGAGTTTGGGGCATCCAAGCAAGATTCTGGCAGTGAGCGTTTTTTGGAGGAGGAACTTTTCATGTAAAACAGTGGCTTTCTCTTCTTCTTCTCTTTTTAATCTTCGTTAAGGCACCTCTCTGATTTTCTAAGTAAATAGGAAATTGTAGGATTATACCTTAGATATTTTTAAGGCAGTTTTAAACACAGTTGATTTGTGTGCACTTCCACGGGCCTGAAATCTTGCGAGCTGGACCAAGACCTTGTGTCCCTTCCTGCTGGTTTGGTCTTGCAATGCTAACCATGGTTATCTTCCAGCAGCACCAGCCTTGGTCCCTGCTGTAACTAAGATTTCATGAAAAATCTATCATGTTGGTTCAAAGCTGGTTGGATTAGCACCGGCGTTACTGAAAGGGGATGGCTCTGGAAGGAGGGAACAGCGCACCGCTCTGAGCCAAGCTATCTTTCATAATAGCCGGTCCCGAGCGAACATTAGCCCTGATTTGAAGAGAGTGATTTTGAAACCACCAATGTGGAGATTAAGGGAGATGAGAATGTAAATCTTAAGTAAAAAAGGTAATTGAATGTAATAGCAAACACAGCACAGCCTATGTTAATTCCAGCCCTTCCCCTGGATACAAGGCGCTGTATTAGTGTTTTATTACCATTTTGTTTGCTCTAATAAAATAGTAAAATTTATTTCGGGGAAGTTGAGCGATGGCTTTACAATGCAAATGTAAAGAAATTGGACTTTTCATTTATGCGGCCGCTTTTTTCCCTTCTCTTTTGAAGAAGCAGCTATGAAAGGGCATAAATTAAGGGCTGGGAGCCCCCCAGGTAGGAATCCATTGGGGTGGGGGGAGGCTGTGAGAAATAGCGTGGAAATAAAAGCACCTATGGTGCTAAGTATTTTAGAGAGGCTCGGTTTAATAGGAGCAGCCAACAAAGCTGTCCAGCAAAGAATGCCAGGACAGGGAATAGTTTAAAATTATGAACAATTTGTGGCTCCGCTGAATAAGTGCATTTTGATAACTCTGGGAAATGTCATTGCTGATCCTGGTTTTAGTTACGACAACGTTTTGAGGGCAATTTGGCCACGTTAGGTGGGCAGTTTGATCCTAAGGAGAAAAGTTCTGGTTATTTGGCTGATAGGATGGTAGGGAGGCTGTTTCTCTCCAAAAATGGAATTGGGGAAGCGAGATTGGGAGAAAAGTAGCAGAGACGTCTGTGCAATCGTTGCTGTGGCTGATACGGCACAGCTGGGTACCGAAGTGATTTGAAAGTGTGTAAGTAAAAAAAAAAACACCCCACTCTAGATGGATTTCCATCCAGAACTATAATTACATCAAATAGTAAACGGAAACAGGGGTGGATTACGCATGTGGCCCTGGAGTCTTTGGCTGCCAAGCCACAGAGCCAAGGTGCCTGTAGAGGCAGTACTCTGCCACCTCATTCATTTCCGGGATCCAGTTGCGGCCTACTCCCCTCCACCCTCCTTCGGCTTTGATGCCTCTTTTACCTGGGAGAGAACAGCATTTTTTTCTAGTCTCCGTTGCACATCGTCCCAGTCTCTTCTCCTGCCTTTTTTTTTTTTTTAATCCCATTTGTATGCCGCCCTTCTCTGGAGACTCAGGGCGGCTTACAATCTCTAGAAGCACAACTCCATGTGCTTAGCAATAGGCTTCATTCTTTGTATATGCC